>JARFOD010130412.1:0-28025 GCA_031763545.1 Mopalia muscosa
CACCCCCCCCCCCCCCCCCCCCCCCAAACAGCCCACCCTCCTTATAAAGCATCATAGCTAATAACTCACAGGCAGCGCCCCCTATGCCACAAACCTCCAAAGACTGCATTGGATTGATTTGCTTTTAATGCTCCAGTAAAGGGTATTTCACTCCTATGAAGAGATGCCCAATAAATGAGCAGAGGCTCCAACATTATAGTACCTACACAAAACTAAAATTTGCTTTGTAACTTACTGTTCCTCCATTGTAAATACAGTAGGCCTAAACCAGAAACATACTGATCTTAGCGATGGAGCCAAATCTACAATGTTAATAATACATAAAGCAAAGAATGCTAAATAATTTTTGTTTAATCCTGTACATTTATACTAATAATTATGCTCAGTAAAGCACCAATTAAATTATTACACATTTGGTCTGTATATTCACAAATAAATCAATATAATTCTATAAGGGAGTGTTCCCAAGTTTGTGGCCTTGAAAATGTATTTTAAACTAAATGAATGCATCCATTTTTCAAAAGTAAGACTTGATCATAAAGTTATATAAAACTCAATTTACAGAAAACGTTCTCTGTACATGTTTATGGAACATTCCTAAAAACGTGTAAATAGAATATTTCTTAAAATGTATTTGAACATAATTTTAAAAAAGTATTATTGGGGACCTTGTTTTCATGTTTAAGCACAGCAAAATCAAGACAGAAGTGTTTTTCACTGAAGTCGGTACTGTTTTATACTAATATAAACCTTTGAGCCAATAATATCTACATTTGGTGTCAATTCCTTCAACATAAATGAACACAAATTTTATTTTTTCTGCTTTACCAAAACTTGGAATGATCAAAGTAGATCTAATCAAAAACTCAAACTAATCTATTTCTTTCAGGAAATTTTGTACAGTTTTCAAATTCTGTATTTACTAGTTTCTCTTTGTCAAACCAATGCATTACCATTCTGTAACATTGCACATCACAGAGACTTTATGTACATTGTAATACCAAATGGTTGTAACATGCATACCCATTATTTAGTTTGGTCCACAAACTGAAAACGAACACATACAAAAATTTGAAGAAAAAAAAATGAAAGATTAAGAATGTTTCAGTAGATTTCACATTAAAATATAGAGAATGGTGTTTGTTCACCAGTACATTAACAAAAACTGCATACTTCAGATTCTTCGGGAATTCCCATTAGTCAATACTTCACATTATATTGATGTTTTATGTCAGGCCAATCAAGAACGTAGTTCATCCTAACTGGCACCAACCAAAAAGAGACAAGAAAGTAACACACACACGCAAAAAAGATAAATAAACAAATTTACAGCAAAAAACACAGAACAAATCTACAGCACAAAACACAACTTAGAATAAAATGTACATAAAACTATGACATCTGACTGTCATACATAGCAACACTTATTTATTCACAAAACTTCAATCTGTCCATGTAGATATCATTTTCAATGATTTAAAGTTTTTCTTTCGTTACAGTGGAAAACATTACAGAAGACTCCTTTTGGCTGCAATATTTATTATGATTCTAAAATTTCTTGTTACATTGTCCTTCTGGTTAGTTACTCCTCCTACACAATTTCTTGATCGTTTCATCCATATCTGAGGATTCAAAACTTTTAGAGTTCCATGATGTTTTTTTATAATACACCTAGCTTGACATAATTTTTCATAAATCTTGGCCTACTTTGATCTTGAATGCCAAATGGCTACAAGCACTGAAAGTCTTTGTGACAAATAAGATTGTTTGTTTGTTTGATTTTGTCTCAAGGGTATTTCACTTATATGACGACGGACTGTCCACTTCACACTGTACACAGCCTTATTATGGTGGAAAACCAGGAGAAAACCTCTTAAAAACTACCCCCGAGATTGCCGGAGCCACAACATTTAACTCGCTCATATATCTGATGGTTGAAAGGCGGAGTCAAATCCGTGAACGGTAAATCGAAATATGTTTAGTTCAGGAAGCGCACTCACTACCAATGAGCCAAGGCCGCGGGCTGTGACAAATAAGAACTAAGTCTAAAAAACAATTGTGTGTAAAAACTCCCTGGAATGCTGCTACATTTGTAAAATTGATTAACTGATAGATTAGTGTTTTACACCACCTTCCCATATTTGTAGGAAAGGGATAACATTTTACATTTGATTCAATATTATCAATTGCTTTGTTTTGGTCCAGCAGAGTTATTTCTTTCTACAGATAAAGGTAATTGATTATTTTTTTTACGCCACATTCACTATATAAATGAGATGAACAAATACTATTGAACACAACAATAATTAAAGAAATGTTAATCTGTATTTATAACTTTATCAAATAATTAACAAAATTATAATTTTATTTACAACAAAGTATTATGAATTTAAAGATCTTAAAGTACAAAAGATTCGTTGAAAGAATATGTACAACATAATTAATGTGTATAATTTAGAACCAAAATTGAAGGAGAATATTGCCATAATTCACACTTCATGGAGTTACGCTGAAACACATGTTATTGAGTTGCTTAAAATAGTCAAAATAAAATGAGAAAAGGCAAACAACCAGACTAATATTATATTATGTAGCATGAAACATTGTATCGCAAGATTTCAAAGGAAAAAAACTATGACATGAACATTTGAAATAAAAATGCCAACATTGGTACATGCCAGAACAAATACAGGTGTCATAAAGACAAAATCATGGATATCTCTCTTCCAAGGCATTGGTTCCCTTTTTTGTTGATAATACATTGCTTGAATTGTTGGGGTAAAACAGCGGTAGCTTAGCCATAAAATATATAGTGTTAAGCTCTTTTGGCCCAATAATGGTCTCACAGTATCATGTAAAGAAAGGATGGCAATGACTTAGTCATACTGACATAACCTACTGCCAGTAGCAGATGTAATATAATGTAACATTTTGATGAATACAGTGTACTGTAAATCACCTAAAATTCTGTTAATTAAGGAATAATTAACCGTTTTGATGGTTGTTATTAAGGTATTATAGAATTTCAACAAACAAATTTATGTTTTCTGAGAAATACTGAGGCTTTGTAACAGAAAATTGTGTCATCTGCCTCCAAAACATAATTTCTAAGATTCCAAAATTTTATGGATCAAATTTTTTATGATTTAGGGTATTGTGTACTTTTATTGCAATTGCACTGCCCAAATATATGTACATAGATAAAGTTTTCTTAGCTATTATATATAGTCTACATGTAAGGGTGGAACACTCCAGCTGTAGCAACACTTCTGAAATACACATTTATGTCGCTGATATGACGTGTTACATCTCAAGTATGGTTAGCTTAGTGATCAACATCAACAGTGTAAAGGACTATTCAATTACAACCTTTTTTTTCTTTGGAGAACTACCACATACCTGTACATTGTTATTTCTTTAACATCATGCGTCATATATATGACACTACTGACTAGTATAAAGATTGAAAACAACATTCCTACTGATTTATATCAGTTTTTCTGGATGACAAATTTAAGCCATTGGATACCCTTGCTCTGGTTAGAATATTACTCCTTTTTTTAATTTGTCTGACTTTTTAAAGAACAGAGATAATCGGACTCTGGGAGCTAAGGTACTACATAATTTCCAAAGATGTCCAATTTTCATTTCACAAACAGCAAGATTTTTAAAACTTTCTTAAGAAAGAAACATCCTTCAAAAACATGCTGACATTAACAATTAGAATATCCATTTTTCAAAATGTCTTTGACTGTTACTGGCAATCACTATTCACATACTTTGTAAGTTTTTAAGCAAAGAAACAGACAAACAAAACACACATTATATGAAAATTGTCCTTTTTCAAATTAATTCGCTATTACCAACAATACTGTGATTGAAAATCTTTCTTTAAAATCCATAGGGATGGGGAGCTGATTTTCCCTTCACTCATTGCTCTGAGATAATGTTGACGTAACAGAAACAGGGAAATGTTCCCTAAGATTTTGACTTTGGTAAAAAGTTTTTTTGTTTCCTGCTGTTGATCACTGGTTCCGTAATATCTTGTTGGCTCTAGTGTTAGCAGAATCTACACGATAATTGAGTGAACCCGCCTGTGTCCAGCCAAACAAACACAACATCAAATAGGAGTGGAAGGTACGACAGAAATGAAATAAGAAAGAAAAAAAAAAAGAACAAATAGAATGGGTTAATAACTGACTACAAATAAACAGCAACAAAAACTCAAATATCAAAAACAAAACAATACCAATACTTCAGGATAAAGAAACAGCTCATACTCAGGAAAAAAAAATTTAGTTTTCTTATTGAGACACTATTTGTACCATTTAATGTTTAAATTACAAATATACAAACATGGCTTTCTTCGCAGACATATAATTGATTTCCAAAGACTTGGCTGTTTCTTAAATTACCTGACAACAATTTTACACCACAAAACCTTGAATTACAAAGTTGGAACAAAATAAATGTTTGGTTGAGTGGGGTTTAAAGTTGTACTCATAATTTTTCGCTGACATGACAACAGATTGTTTTTAGTCTGACTGCCTGCCTTAATTCTAGAGGAAAACCTGGTGGAATGGGACTCCCTCATATACATGAATTTAAGGTACACTGGAACCTGTGAACAGTACATTGAAGGAGGGTCAGTGATCTGACACGTGAGCAACAGAACTACATCCACCAGACTGGATCAAACATTTGAAAGTTTTGTTTTATTAAACTAACTTAAAATTTATCAGTTCACATGCATTAAAACTTTTCAATTGATTTGTTCCAACCTACTAATTCAAGGATCAAGTATTTAAAAGTCAACAAAAAAAACAGAAGGAAATCAAAACAGTCAGGTGACCTCAACTGAAAGAAAAAGAACAATAAATGGGGTCAATATTAAAAGAGAGAACATAAAGCAAGCAAAAGAATTGATGGTTAAAAGAATGCACACTACAATAGTAACTAGTAACCATAGTTACAGGCAAACAAAAGTTGTGCTCTAATACATTTCAAATGTTATATAGCTTTTATAGCAATGCTAGTCACCAACATTCTATACAAATGGCTGCAGTATATTTGCTTTATTGAAATCAAGTTCCATATGACAAAATTTAATTTAAAAAACTCATACCAAAAGTAGAAAAAAACATGCATTCATGAGCATATTCATCCTTATGGTAATTTTACTTACAAAACGTCAGGTTTTGGGATGGTTTTTCTGAACAAGCTCAGTAATTTTCAAATTGAGTAAATTTCACTTACAAGTACTCAATAGAAAAACCATATACGTATATATTTATTTTGTTTTTTTCACTTTATATTGCTTTTTCTCAACCTATTATGACAGCAGTCTACACTCAGTTGGGCAACTTGTGCTAATTTGCAATAAAAGGGGCAGACAACTTTTGAGGGATACATTGAACTTCATTTCCACCAGACTGATTGATGCCTGCACCAAAATCTGACATTTGCTAAGGATTGTGTACTGGGTAACTATTGGTGAAAAAGCAACTCCAATTTATAACACAGTTTTTTTTAATGAATGAGTGGTGTTTATATCACATTTAATTCTTTGTTAAATTTGTTCTTTGTGACTCATAATTTATATTTGTATTCCGAAGAACTCACAATCGAAGTTATAGGGGTACTGTACAAAAACAGACAATTAACATGCACAGTGAGAGGGTGAGTAACATTGGGTTGAGTTAGTCTAAATCTGCTCAAATGAGTGAGATCAATCCTTCGAATACTTTATAGCAGTGTAGAGTTGTTAGATTGGTGTTTCTCATGGGTATAGAGGTTAGCACCCTAACAAAGGGCAACAAGGGAGGAGTTAGGATTTGAGGATCTTAGTGGCCCTCTTGTTGGCCTCTTCAATGCGAGTTTGGTTAGATGCGCCCTGAAAAGAAAGAGATTAGCAAGGGTTATTTAAACTGGGCATAGATCAAAATACTGGGTACAGTAATGGAAAATATGATTTACGCAAACATGTACATTTATGCTCGTTCAAAATCGAAGATCATCAAAGTTGAGCAACATAATTTACAGCACGTTTCTTCATGTGTAGGACACTTGATTTAATTTTTTTATCAACAATATAAATGTACAGCAATGTAAATCATACTCCATCAATGACCGAAAAACAATATTATTATCATCTAGGGGAATCCAAAGCCTCAGGGTCTTTCCAACAAGCCATCACCAATGTTAAACAAAACCACAACCGCACCTAGCAAACCATTCCTTTCTAAACTATTCCAAAACTATTCCAAAACTATTCCAAAGGTTAGTAAATGAAGTTTGCCGGGTCACACAATAGCTGCTATTATTTGAATCATTATGTTAATTCTTTCGAAGGATTCTGTCGGCTTGTTTATTAGCCCCATCAATACGATTTTTGTTGGATAAAGTCTGAAAAAAAGTAAGCAAAGGTCAAGGCCAAATGGTTCAGTGTTCTTCAATAGGATTTAAATGATAACATTAATATAGAACTAGAATATTTATGGGGATTTGAAAGCAGTCTCTGATTTAATAAACTTTCAACTACTAACATAAACATTTTGCTTCAAACAATTCCCAGACAGATTTATGCTTGTCTGTTTGAATGGGGTTTTGTTTAAAGCTATTTAAGCGGTGTGTGTGCTTAAAAGGTGACAGATATCACTGCTGCTTCAATAGCATCATTGACCTCACCAGTCTTGCTAAAAAAACAATGTAAATGAAACTGTCTATTGACAGAATGAATGGAATTCAAAACCTGTGCTTCTTCAAATGTTCAATTGTCACAGGGATTATGGGGAAGCAAAACCCTTAACAACAACAATGCAGCATTTTAACCTCTCTAGTTATGAATGTGGTAAATTTCTATGTCCCGAATATAAAATTGATTGATTGATTAGTGTTTACGCCACAATCAGCGTTATTTCAGCTGTTCTGTGACATGCCAAATATAAGAAATATACGGTAATATAAGTCCCCCTCAGATACAAAATGTCATTTTAGCTATTGATTGGTGTTCATGATGCCAATAAACACTAACAAAGCTCTTATTTGTGTTACTTATTTTGAAAATAATTATCTTCCAGTGACCATAATATAAATATGACAATGCAGAAACAAACCTTGTCACCAATCCTATCCACTTGTTTGTTCTGTGACGTTATTTCGTTGCCCATATCAACAGCCATGTTACGTAGATTACCAATCATCCCTCCTACCTCAGTTAGATTCCCTTCCATCTCATCTTCACGAGCATCATTTGTTATTCTGTAAACGGGAAGGTATAGAACTCCATTAGCAAAAATGTAGGTAAGACAAGGAACCCAAATTCAAACCTACAGACATGAGTGCCAAATGATGATGGCAGAACCCCCCCTTGATACAGCTGGCAGTAGACAATACCGCATAATCACAAGACCTAATGTAAATGAAGCATCAATATATTTGATTCTTGGTACTTTTTAGCTCAGAGAACCAAAGCAATAGAAAGTTTACTATGAAATGCCTACATTTAGTTTGCTTGTTTGATTGGTGTTTAACGTCATGCTCAAGGGTATTCCTATTATATGACGATGGATGGCCCACTTCACACTGCACACAGCCTTATTACGGTGGAAAACTGGGAGGAAACCTTGTAACTTCCTGTTCCAAATGGTAGCCATATTTCCATTTTCTGAATGGCAGCCATACTTCCTGTTTAAAATGGCACCAATATTTCCATGTTCTGAATGGCAGCCGTACTTCCATGTTCTGAATGGCAGCCAAACTTCCATGTGCTGAATGGCAGCCATACTTCCTTGTTCTGACATACTTCCATGTTCTGAATGGCAGCCATACTTCCATGATCGGAATGGCTGACATACTTCCATTTTCTGAATGGCAGCCATACTTCCATGTTCCGATATACTTCCATGTTCTGAATGACAGCTATACTTCCATGTTCTGAACTACAATCGTACTGCCATTCACATGGTACGCAAGGGTATTTCACTTATATGACAAGGGATTGTTCCTTTTACACTGCTCCTTGTCCTCTTATGGTGGAAAACCCTGTAAAAACCACCCCCACGTTTGCCGGAGCCACATAATCTCACATACTGGAGTGTGAACAGGTGGACTCAATCCTGTGAACCCTTCATGTCCTGAATGGCAGCCATACTTCCATGTTCTGAATGGCAGCCATACTTCCATGTTCTGAATGGCAGCCATACTTCCATGTTCTGATGGCAGCCATACTTACATGTTCTGAATGGCAGACATACTTCCATCTCAACAGTACTTTTCATGTAAACCACCTAACAAATAACAAAAAAAATTGTGATATTTGCCCCTGACCTTGTAATGTATCCACCAGAAGGTCCTCCAGGTCCTGTATCTACAATCAACCGAGGACCATCTGTGTTCACCTTACCATCTTCAGACGCTTTCCAAGTCTTATTATAATCACCACTCTTCTCAAAGTTACCTCCCCTACAAAAAAAGTGGAAGCTGGATTAAAAAAATTTAAACAAACCAGTATAATCAGAACAGTCTTTGTACTTTACCGAATTGTTCAAGATAATTTCAGAATTAGTAAGTTAATTCTTGTAACCATTTTGTCCCAGTGATATAGATGATAAAGAGGTATATAAATAAATGTAATCAAGTCTTACTTCTTCCATGGCAACACACACAATCCGCAGCATTTTTCCAGCCCCTCTAAGTTTTTCTCGGCATCTTTCATATCCTGATTAATTTGGTCCATACCTTCTTCTATTCTATCCAATTGCTCTTTAAAATTGCACAATCAATGTTATCATTATTCAAACATAAATGTAATAAAAATAAACAAAACATTTTGAACAGATTGATCAGCAACGTCCGGAACTATAAAATTCAGAAAGATTATCTTGGCCTTTGTTTTCTTTATATTTTCATTTTTGTAAAATTCCACATTGGGCTGATTCCAAGAAGTAGTTTATGACTAATGTAGAAATTTCTAAAGTTTTTAGGTCTTGCTGGACTCCTATGGTAGTTTATCTATTCAATTATAACATTTTGGCAGATTCTACATACATTTTTTTCCAATCAATTATCTAGAAATGAATATCATCAACTGTTCAAAATAGATTTCTTCAAACTTTGACTGATATTCACTTGTGGAATCAGCCCAATGTATTAAAAAATTAATAATTCGCAAGACCTAAACAGTTCTCTTCAATACATCAAAGAGTAATTAATCATTCAGTTCGTTTGTATAAACTTTCATTTTATTTTAACACATCAACAAACAATATGCTTACATACAAATTGCACACAAGATGTTGAATATTAGTTAAGTAGGTGGATGTGTTAACATGCAGACATACTACAGGCATTGGGTTAAAGACAAGATAGATATGATTGTGAGATATACACGAGGGGGAATTACTGGACACAGCAAACTAAGGACCCCCAAAGGTGTAAGGTTTTGACGGCTACAGGTAGATCCAAAACCAGTCAAACCAAAGGATAGAACAGCTTTTTTTACAGAGTAACAAAGCAGTGAAATACAAAATAGAACTTTGTATAACTTTTGCCAAAAATGAAATCCACACAAATCCAAACTGAAACTGTCAAACTGAATATTTCTTAACATAGACATTCAAGTGGATGTGAATATAAGTCTGTGTGTATGTGTGCAAGTTAATAAATTAGGCGATAGTTAAGACTTATGTGGTATTATTAAAACTATACCGTGATTTTGTTAGGAATAAGTGTGACATTATTTGATACATAGAAACCATACCGCAAAATTTAAAAGTGGGACTTTGTAGAAATTTTCAAAGTTCTTGGGTCTTGTCGGACTCCTATGGTAATTTATCTATTCAATTATAAGATTTTGGCAGATTCTCCATATATTTTTTTTCTCAACCAATTAACTGGAAAAAAATACCATCAACCGTTCAATATACATTTCTTTGAATTTTGACCAAAAGTAGTCTTTTTAAAATATATTTCTATTATCATTCTTTATTATTATTTTATTATTACTTTGATTCATAAGATTGTGAGGTTTTCACTTTGCCCAAAGGTTTGTCTGGGGTTTAATGTTGTACTCAAGGGTATTTCACTAAAATGACAACGAATCCTCCACTTCACACTGTACCTTGTGGAAAATCAAGAGTGAACTTTAATTAAAAAAAACACCCCCACGATTGCCAGAGCCACATCATGTGATTCACTACTATACCTTTTTATCGAAAGGCAGACTCATATCCGTGAACGGTACATTGAAGTAGGATTAGTAAGCACACATGCTAACCAATAAGCCATGGCTGCGTGCTTTTTATAAAGGAAGGTTTCATTCTATTGGTGCTTTGATTAATTGGGGTACAGAAATGTTAACAGTCAGATTACATATATGTGATCAGAGTTAGCTGATATAAAAAACTTTACTGATGTAAAGCCTTTATGTGAAACCCAAAGGACTGATTACAGATGAGCGTTTTTCATGCATATTATAATATTCAAAATGCCATATTCAGTAGTTTTCTGTCCTGGCACAACAGATAAAGAGCTTAATAGTGATATATAGTTTTATTAATATGAATAATTTAAATGAGAATAAAAAGTTTGTGTTTAAGGATGTACTTATAAAAACCCTGGACATATATAGTCTTATTCAATTCTATATGAATCATACACTTGCGTTTAAATAATCAAATGTATTGTATATACATTGTATTGTATATACAAAATTGACAATTACAACATACATGTTTTTCAATATGATAAAATATAATATGAATATGCATACCATTATTTGTTTTGTTGTCTTGACGATAAAAGTCTCAATGGAATCTGTTTTTACAACTTTGCTTCTTTGTGGAAACGCTAGCCATTAAATCTCTTCTTTTTTTTTTACAGAAAGCTGGTAGATACCAGATCAATTAAACAATGAATTACTTTCAATCTGATAATATCTTCTTAAATTTCATGCATAATAAATTTTGCCATTTCGAAACTGATTTTTCATTTACAAAAAACAATACACTTAAAAAGTTGACATAATCTTATTGAAGCCTTGAATTCTGATAATAGGAATCACTTCTGTTAGGATTGGAGTTCAATAATGTTATTGTCCAGGGATAAATTCAACAAATAACTGGCAAATAATTACTGTATATGAGTTGTTAACTTTTCTACGGTGTTTACAATTGTCAACAAATGTAACAACATGGTTTTGCTATGTAATGATATGATCTATACTTTAAAAACTCAATATGATCAGTGTGTAAAAAAAGTTGCTATTATCTTGAAATAAGTTTATAAGTGCCTTTCCAGAAAACAAAGAACAATTTATTTATTATAATTTATTTGATGGCCAGCTCTGTTTGGCAATATTTAAACTTGAATGTCTATGTTAAGATGTGATGGGAAAGCAGTCTTTTATTGCTCCAGTAGGTTCAAAACTTTCGAAAGGGAAACAGAAAACCCACGTTGACACCCTTCCAGTGTACTTTTGATCCACTGATGGAATTTAAAACAGCATCTTGATAGGAGGCTGGAAATTTGGGGATTGAAAATCATCTCAACAAATTATTGCTTTTATTTGGAGTTTAACCTCACACCAGTTAGTGATTATGCCAATATTATTTGTACTGGAAACAGACATTGGCTCCTTATATAAAATATAGTGGAAATGAAATCATCTATAGATCTTACTGCTCAGGGAAGGAAACAATGGTTGGTTCTCAGGGGCTACAGTTCAAAATCTGACACCGATCAAATTGGACTTTTTTGTGTTAAATAACTAGAACAGATTAATTTCACAGGGTGTTTAATAAACAAAGAAACTATCAAATTATTTTTCTGTATTTCCTGCCCTGCACATACTCATTTCCCTAGACATGACATATTTGTCAATATTTTCATTATTTTGGGATAACACTATCTTAATTTGAACAGATTCTAGTTCAGAAAGATTTTACAGATTTTTTTTTATAATAGTGGCAAACGCCACATCAAGTTATATTCAAATATTTTTTTAAACAGCCAATCGAAATCTTTACTTTAATCAATAAATGCAAAATGCCAAGGAAAAGAAAAAATATGTTTTTGAAACATACTTTCTATACAACCACAAATAATAATCTTGGTTTAGCCACTTTGAAGATGGCTATGTTCAAAGAGAACTTCATCTTTGGTGACAGAAGTGTCGAAATAAAATTTGAAAAGTTACAATTTATTCTTATCAGCTGATAAGATAGGAGCATTATTCTTGTTATTTTTGGAAAAAACTTTCTTATTTTCATCAAATTCTTGTTCAGAAAATTTACAGGTCTAGGAATCAAACCCATGTCCCTCAATTAGGCAACAAAAAGCCAAAAGTATATGCCCATCACCTAGAATAGTAGACCACCCAGCCAACTGCCCTTTTAGTTACAGGCTACATGTAGATAGTAAATCTGGCTCAGTGAAAGATGTGGGATGCGATTCCCAGACAGATTTCAACCTGCAAAAGTTTCTGGACTAGAATTTGTTGAAACTAAGAAAAGATTATCCCAAAATAACAAAAACACTGTTAATATTCAAAAGTGGGAACCAAAGTGGGAACCTGTTTTAAAAAGATACAAAAATTGCTTATAAAAGATCAATCCTGGGTGTCAACGTGAATTACAGCTTCCCTTTACAGATAACCTTACCCCCTTGCTGGTCCAGAAATACTAGAGTTTTGATGCCCACTTCATGGCTCTGTACAACAAGAACAACACAAGCAGGGTCAGAAAGAAATGAAAAAATCTATCAAAACAACATGCAGAGTGCTCTACAAGTAAAAAATAAGGATTAATACAAAACAGTTTTAAACACAGAAAGATCTACAATTTGTAACAATACATGACTGACACTACATAATAAGATGACAATAAAGAGGCCAAGTTTACTGAAAAAAATAAAAATGATTGTTTACATAATATCTACTTTTAATTAAAGGAATGCTAATTTAGCAAAGACATATAGGACAGAAATTTATCAGCTGAAATGTTCTTAATAGAAAGTAAATACAGGCACTCATAGTAACACATTTTATTCATGCTGTTAACAGATACATACACAATGTATACACACAAAGCAAGTTTACAAAGATATATTTAACATAAACAATATCACATAGGTTAAGCAGCAACAGAACCCAAGCCATTTGATGACAGTGCATATAAGTGTGAAGTGATACATTCACAGAACAGACGGTGAGATCAGGGGAAATAACCATGCAGGAATCTCTGGAGTCGCTTACCTCCCTGCTCATCCAGCATAACAAGTGTGCGGATACCAGCTTCTTTACTCTGTCCAATTATAATACAGTACCCATATCATTTTTGTAACAGTTGAAGTACACAATAAAGGAATACAGTGGGAAGTTTTCAGATTTATTTCGTCAGATGATATTTAGATGTTTGATTGGCGTTTAACGTCGTACTTAAGGGTATTTCACTTATATGACGACAGATTCTCCACTTCACACTGTTCACAGCCTTATTATGGTGGAAATCTGAGAGGAAACCTCGTAAAAACCACACACGCGATTGCAGGAGCCACAACATGGGACTCACTCATATACCTGATGGTTGCGGGCCGATGATATTTAGAGCATTTTCTTGAAATAGTTTAGACTCAGATCATGTCATATGTACTTACCAGTTCATGACTGTAACAATATTAACAAATCTCTCAAATTTGAATCAAAAATGTAAAACAAAATTTTTTTTTATTTCAGATTACCATTTGTAATCCTACTTGGTTTGTTTGTTTGTTTGATTGGGGTAGAATATAGTACTCAAGGGTATTTCACTTATGACCGATTTTCCACATCTTACTCTGCATTACTCAAATAGGGTGGATAACTGATGACCTTGATCGATTCACCGTATACCGTCTACAAGTGGAGCAGCACATTGAAATAGGATCAGTAGTCTGGCATACTTACCACAGAAATATGGACAAATAAGTAAAGATATAAATAATTTCTAACATATCAGATGGACACTGGAGAATCATTACAATACTGAAGCTTATCAGACAGTCTTGAACACAATGCCCATGCATGTGTAATGACACAAAATTATTCAACACGCAAGTCATTCACATGTCTTTGCACTCAAACCAGAATCCACAACATTTTATAAATGTATAGAATCTATAATTTATAGTTTTATATCATGCTCAACGATATTTCCTTGATATGCCAGCTTTGTATTCCAACAATATTTGATACAAGCACTGTTATTCTATGTAACATGTGAAATGAATCTCCCTCCAGTGCTATGTAACAGCAACACAGCATCCAAAACAAACAAACTATATCTTTTCCAGAGGACTAAGAATCATTGAGAAAAATAATTATCTGAATACTGTCATGAAAACATTGTTAGGCTCATTGTCATGCCAACAGCATATGTAATACAGTGACATGACTGTCTTGGTGCTAAGCGTAATTCCGGTCAAACTGCGGAAAGAAAAAAGCCACAAACATAAAGTTGATTCGATTAGATTACACTAGGAAATGATTACCCTTGCTGGAGAGCTGTGGAGGTGTTAAGTTAATTAGGCATATAGAACTATGGCCACATCACTTATTCCACTGCATCCTTTTTTCTTTGTACTGTTTTTAGGTTAAAACAGAGTTCTCATTGGAACATGGTGACAGAAGTTATGTTTTGATTTCTAGTAAAAGTTTGAAGTAACAGTAAAATTGTTTGTTTGATTGATAATTAAAGCCATACTAAGAGTTATTTCCCTGACATGTCAACATGTCCCTGCAATTGACAAAGGAAACAAGACAGGACAATCACAAGAAGCTATAACAGATTAGTTTCTTGTTGTCTGTCAGTGCAAAGATCACCATGACAACAGGAAAATTTTTAAAGCCAAACCTGTTTTCTATTTTTGAAACATGATAAAGTTTGTGTGTGTAACTGCATTGTCCCAGTAATACAATTCATACCAGGTAACATTTATGTTTATCTATTTGGAGGGTTTTACTCACACTTCCCCAAATTTGCCCTCTTGCTTATATCCCCAGGGCATGTCACAATACAACTGTTTGAGCTGGAAGGCAATACAATTTTCTGTGACAGGCATTTCTAGAGTGACTTGCTTTATTGTTTACTTTTATTTACGGTATGCTTTTATCCATGTTGTTCATAAACATTGCCTCCATGAACATTTTTAAAAATATTAAATATTAGCTCTCAAAAGCATGGGACAACGCCAAGTCAATGTGTTGTGGCAGTTTTGGTTTGCATTCTGTGTTAGTCCTGTCTTGTTTTGTCATTGTTTGTTGCGAGTGAAGTTAACTTTGAGTTTTTGACTGAAAGAATGCAATAACCTGAATACGGTACAAAAACCATATAAAAAACAAACAAACAAATACAGAAGAAGCGAAAAAAAATTAAGCACCAAAAAGGAACTCAATCTTAATATAGCTATGTCGAAAAAGCATAAGTTTTCTCTATTAAAGTTGAAAAAGAGACTTTGAAATTCTTGATTGTCACTCAAGCTTTCTCTTGTGTAAAAGACAAGATTACAGCAATCAACTCAAGAAGATAAGGTTCCATGTCTTTGAACAGAAATTGATTACAAGACAGAAAATAAGTTGCTGAAGAAAAATAAAAGTAAAACCAACACACTTTGGATACCTTCTACAAATTGTTGAACAAGCTGAAGGCTATAATTTGAAGGAAAGACAGTGAGAAGATTCGAGACATTATTTTAGAATAGGCATTTAAATCATTGCTTTGTTTGATTGTTTAGCATGGAACAGTTGCATAATATCAGATTAAAGACAAGAAAGTTAAATGAAGAGGACTTAATATTTTGATCTGGACATTGCCTTTGCTCAGTAGTATTGTGAAGGTGGCAGAAATTTAAAACCCTGATTGTACCAGATAGTGTACACCATATG
This sequence comes from Mopalia muscosa, assembly GCA_031763545.1. Taxonomy (NCBI): domain Eukaryota; kingdom Metazoa; phylum Mollusca; class Polyplacophora; order Chitonida; family Mopaliidae; genus Mopalia; species Mopalia muscosa. The sequence continues at coordinate 15,920 of JARFOD010130412.1, forward strand.
GAAGTGTTCAAATAAAAATTATTTGAAGCCCAAAGGATTCACAGGATCTCTCTGTTACAAATAAATCTAATTTTGGTCGTGTCGACAGCTTTGAAAATATCTGATATATCAACAGGTTTTACAAATGCAGGATTCTTGCAGGTCAAACAGCCATACAAGGGTAGCAACAATGTGCTGAAAGAAATTATACCAAGAGATTTCCAGAAATCAAATTTCTGAATCTCGATTGAAAAAAAGTTCCATTTATTCTGTTTGTCAAGCATTGTTTGTGTAACAATAGGCGTCTCAGAGACCTCTGACAGTGAGTAAGGCGGCAGCTTTCTCAACAAACACATGTAATTGAATGAACAAGTTTGGAGGGTAGGCAGCGAGATTGATTACAGCCAGGGCTGAGCACGAACACTTTGACGACCAGTTTCCTCCATATCCTATAATTCAGCCTATTCTGACAAGCAACATTATCAAGCATGATGTAGAACTGGAGAGCTGTAAATCTACAATACCAATAGAATAGTAAGTGATTTAGAGCGTATAATCTGACCATCTTTCCAGGCCGATCCTCGAAAGCCCTCCCGGGAAAAGGACAGCCAACTCTCCACTCCCACTACCCGCTCGTCCTTTATTGGCACAGTTAATAGAGCAGGACATAGGCACCTTATGACCTTAGAAGCCCACTTCATTCTAAGATACTCATTTATATAAGGACATAGCGAGAGAAGTCAATACTATTAGCGCTTGATAGATATTCAACAATATAGCCACTGGAACTAATTGAAGGAAATCTAATGAAGACATTTTCAAGAAGAAATCCTTCTCCTTCAATAATCATATCTATCATAAAATATCTACAATAAAATATAATAACCAATCAGAACATATAAATATCTTCACTGTATTTCTACATGAGACATATATAAAACACATGTAGTTCACCCCCAATAATTCTACAAATAGTAGATAAAGATTTCTTTTTAGCCAATGGATGTGCGACAGACATCCAGGCTGAATGAGTGGGCTGAAATCCCATAAGTTATTAACTGATAAAGGTCAGCGTGAACATATAAATTTGGTGTCTCAAATCAGAAAGAAATAAATATATACAAATTATATAAATATGTTTTTTAAATATATCAAGCAAGTCCATTTATCAAGCAATCTGAACCATTTAACACTAATATTCCATGCATGATGGTTTCAACTGTGTATTAAAGTAGAAATCTATTGAAAAAACTATGTAACACCTGAAATAAGCTTTGACTGTAAAAGGACAATATCTGTTTTGTTTTCCTTAACATTAATGTCTAAAAATGGAGGTACCTGAATAATACATTTTTACAGTCTGTCAGGCATACTTTAGATGAGGTCATGATAAAGGTTATTTTTAAATATTTAGCCATATATTTGATTTTGAGTGTTCCACATATGTACTTCTTGAATTTTAATAGGGATGACTCAACGGGAAAACCCTATCGCAATAGAAAACCCTATGGGCCCTAAGTGATTGAGCAGGAGTGAATTAGAAAAAAAATATGCACAATCTGAGTTTTCTGAAACCTGAGTGTTCACTTAAGAAAAAAATAGAAAAACAAACAAAAACCGTATAAAGAGGAATTGCAGTTCCACCTCATGAACTAGGCCAATCCCTGCTTTCTGAAATCGATATTCTTGAGTTTCTGTTTCTTGAGGTCTGCCAGATTCTATTTGTTACATAAGCTTGACTGATTAAAGCTTACTGAAGCTTGCTTATTGATCAGCTTAACAACTGAAGAATTAGGTTTCTCTCACAACAATCTAGTTTCCATGATTACTGCTTTTGAGTAAAAACAAAAACAAACCACTGTTTTTATTCTTGAGAAAGGAGAATAGAGCTGAGAGACTGACCATTTTAAAGGGGTTACTAACAGATTTGCAGTATAGTACTTGATATAAAGTTATTTTAGTTGTGAGCATTTCTTTTACTGCCTGAAAGGTTCGTTCAATTCCGGCAAATCATTATCTGGCAGCAAAACAGTCAAAATCATCTACATGTAGGTTCAATAGCTGATAAAATCAGCAGAGTAAGTTCAACAGCAGAAGTGAAAACTTTTAGAGCTACAATTTGCTCAAATGTCAAAGAGGATTTCAACATTATAATCTGTTGCCTAAACAAAGAAGACATTGTAATGCAAGAGGTCTATATATGTGTTACATAAGAGCTTAGCCACACATCTATAGTGTTCTTTCCTGTCAGTCTTGTTAAACATTGATCTTAGTTGGCCACTAGCGCATGCAAGTCATTGTCCAATTGTGCTCACCAGACAGAAAATTATCAAAGAGTGTTCTGGGAGACCTGAGAAATCATCTGAGGTCTCCAACGAGTAGCTTGAAGTGTATAAGTGAAAACTAAAAAGATGTCACAGCTCAGACCCATTCTCTCTCTTATCAAGCATTCCATTTGCCAAGTTAGGAACTGGAGAAAGAGATAGAAGGGTCTAGTAAAGAAAGTAGCAAAGTGCCTATGGCATTTTCTTCATGGTGTAGAATTAATGGTTCCCCAAGTCATTATAGCAGTAACAACAAAAGGAGCATCTCTCTTCCTTCCATATACTATGTAAAAAGAGCTACTTCCTGTTTGAAGAGGTGTTATTTTAATTCAATAATATTGTACAGGTCTGGCGGGGTCAACTCATTAACTAAAGTTTAGCTCTATTCTGGGCGGACTCATTGTGGAGACTATCTCCTCTATGAGAGAGTGTTATTCCCATTCAGTGAAGTCAACAGAATTGTAAAAGTTGAAGGGTGTCAGCCCATTAACCTTAATCTAGCTCTGCCAATTTGCAGGAATATTCTCAAATATATCCCGAGGGTTATGATGGTTAGGAGATCTGGCAGAAAGGGGTAGTGATTTGCATTGAGAACAGGGATGTGTACTCCAGCATTATGAATGATTATGGGAGGTGACCAGGCTAACGGGTCAGCCTAGATCGTTATTCAGTTCAAGCTTTTATACTACATCAAGTTTTCTGGGTACTCCTTATCAATGTCCATGTTCATTTTTTAAAATATGAACCATAACAAGGTGTTCTACATGGTTTCACCAAGCAGTAAGATTTAATAATAACAAATCTCACTATTCAAGGGTGTCTGCCTGTAATGATTCGACAAAATTAAATGACCTGAAAATGAACCATGTGTTTTTTAATGACAAAAACTGCTTCTGACCAAGAGTCAATTTCCAAGACTTTAGTAAAAAATATGAATGAAATGTTTTCAAAAGCCACCTCAATCTTTTAAATTCCTGATTTAATAAAACCTTCATGCTAGACGTTAATGGATGTTATTAGAGAAGACCTACCTCTTCAAGAAGCCCCACCATTCTCCTGGTGCTCTCCAGAGACTGTAAAACAAACAAACACACACATTAGAACATGATGAAGTAAATTTTAACCTACGTCAATGTAAATCTCTCTGCACCCTCTTACAATAAACTTATAGTGACATATATCTGATATTTAACACTCGCCAATTCATTTTTAAATTCATTTTTTAAGCTACTTTAATCATCAAACTCTCAAAATTAGAGAATTAAAGAAAAAAATATATATTTTCAAATATTGACATATTGATCTCTACATCTAAGGAAATCTTAAAAACAATATTGAATTAGAAGCAAAAAATTTTGTTTAAAAACTTTAAGCTGTCTTCTTTGATTTCACTTTTATATCAAAAGAAATATCAATTGATCCTTGCACAAGTCTAAAGCCAAAAGGTGACGGCTATGATTATCTGAAACAAAGGGGATAATAATCTATACACGTTCAATAGTTTGTGGAATCGATACTCCACCAACACACAAACTGGCTTTTTTTCTGAGCGAATGTCCCAGACATTTACTTCATTAAGGTGGTTTGAGTTACAGGACGGTGCACCAGCTCAATGGTTGAAGGAAACAAATGCAAACATTTGAAGATAACTCAGTACAATCTCAAGATGCAATACATAATCTTCAGAAAACAGACCACCTTAGAGTTGCCCCTTAGCTTAGAGAGCAACAGGGTAACAGGAATGTCTCATCAAACTTCCCACTCCATTTAATAAAAGTGTTCTTTATAAATAACATGCTTTATGTTTATAATACTAAATTTAACAAAATTGGTTTCTTCATTTGGACACACCATTAAAAAATGTATATCAATCTTTATTAGATCATAAAATCACAGACAATTGTCCAATCTGAAATTGTCCAATCAAATACTGTGCTTAAAATCCTTATATATAACTCTCCACAGGAGACGCTATTCTATGGCTAGAAATAGAGAGTATTAGCAAACTGACGTCAGTAACTGTCTAACTGAGTTGTACATGATAGTAGATTCAGTAGGAACAGAACATGGGGCAACCTCTTGTGTAATTGTGATTCAATTCAGCCGATGGTCCAAATGCTTCATTCACAACTTACTCTGACGATTTACTTACCAAATTATATTACTGTAAAATTGGTCTACTAACTGCTGCACAATACATGTATAAAACCATTAGCTAATCCTTGAGTCACACTAAGCATGTAATAACATCTAGTTTTTGAACCAGATTAATGAGATTAATGCAGTAATTCAGTAATGTATTACTAGTTTACAAATGTCACTATAGTGATTGCTTAAAATACTATTATTTAATCCTGTGATGTATTAAAACTATCTGAATTCAATTCAAATAATTACTTTTTATTACATATTAGGAAACAAAGATGCTTCTACACTATGTACAGTGTGTATTATTCAAAGAAAAGCAGTCCTTAAACTTTTACAAGTTTTATTTTTACCTGGCAACAGGAGACCTGAGGCTGTCTTTATTCTAGGGCTAATACTGATTCGGAGAGGAAATAAAACATCTCGGGATCAAACATATTGCATGGGAAAGATTTAATTATCATAAAAGACACTGACGGTTGGTTTTATAAATAGTTTTTGCAGGGGCTTATATCAGAGCTCAGAATCCCTCACCTCATGGCTCATGGTGATTTAGCAGGAAGAAGCCATTTCAACCTTTTTAACAGTCTACATTTACACTGATTATACCAAATAAAACAAAAGATGTATCAAGATATATTTCTCAAAATAAATCACACTTGCCCAGGGATGTTGATTAACTAAAACTGAGGAATCACCTCATGTTGAAGACACATTTTTAATTAGATCTTAATCTGGAGTTGTTATGAGTAACCTGCAGAAATCGGAGAGTAGGTAATGATTATGTACATTGTATATTTGTTTTGTAGAAAACAAAAATTGTGCTTGCCTCCCACTGGATTCGAACTAGGGGCTTTGATTACCTTGACCAGCTCACTAACTGCCTGAGCTACAACTGCTCCCGCTTAGAACATACATGTAAAGTACAGCCTGATGTATTAGTGAGCAGCGAACAGGGGGAATCATCATACTCGCTAAAAGCCATAAAACAACAGACATTAAAATTTATAGTCCTTTGATTACTGCACGATAGAACAAGAATCGCTTTTTTTATGAAGAACTCAAAGATCAGATTCCTTTCAGAGGACATTAGTATAGCTGTGATCCTTATACTTTATAGGATTAACTGGTCGACATTATAATAGCTATATATATCTATTGTGTAAAAATTGAACAAAATATGAATGTTAAAACAATACGTAGTTGACTGAGCCTACCTGAATAGTGTAATGTCTGACACCACTCATCTGTAAGTACCATGGTTTCGAGTCAGACAACATAACTGAAACACCTTTGTCGTTAACGATGTTCTTAAGGTTCATGTATGTCATCTCTCAGGTAGGAATCTTATAGCATCTTAAATACCTCAAAAACCAAAGGTAGATGGACAGGAAGAGCTCAACCTTGAGTCTAAGAATAGTCACCTGAACATATATGACCATAAACTTCAGAAAGCACACAATGACGTAAATCCATAAGTCATGAAGTGTGGATGAGTGCGCCTTCTAATTTAAATACAATGTCACACAATACCTCTTGGCATGTCTTAAATTCATGACATGGCTTGGTGCTCTGAGGTTGTCTCCTCATTTCAGTATGTGGGTGGTGGCCTTAAAAAAAATCATCTCCATCGGCCAGATAGATAGTCATGGAATTGTACAAGTTTCATTGGCTCTGTCATTTTAATAGGTAGGGTATGATAATATTCCTACCAGAGAATATGTCGACCACCTGTACGAGCCCTCACACCTGAGCCTATTGTCAACTGATGAGCAATGAAACTGGTCTAAAAACAGGGACTTCTCATATGCCAGATAAATTACTCTTTTCCTCCTACACTATCTAGAAACCAGAGCATCAGGGGCTGGACAATAACTGCTAAACACATCCTATCTACGCACATACATAAACTATCAATGAATTTTACATACATACTTTAAATAATTTTTCATAGAATTACAGAATAAACTATTGTACTGTCAATTTCTCTCAACCATGTACATATATGGTTTGATTCATCCATAACCCTGGCCAATAATCATTAATGAAGCTTACAGAGGGATATAGCATGTGTTCAATGCTGAAAAATCCCTTTATATCACTATCCATGGGCACATGTTTACCTACACATATCTGATTTAATAACGGATATACACATAATAAATGTATAACTTAACTGAAGACCTCTTAAATTTAACGAACAAAAGGTTACTAACATGACAAATCAGGAATGATACAAGGTTTGAAAATCACCAGAAAGCAAGGAACTTATTATCCGATACCAAAGCCATACTGACAATTTTTTTTTTTTAAGATACCATACAAGTCACACAAAAAATCCCTTACATTTTCATGTTATTTGAGTCTGTTGGGACTTGACTTTGTAGAGGGCAAAAAAAAAAAAAGGCCAGCAGCTTAATGTTATCCTGCAGTTTGTTAAAAAAGAAAATTTAGTAACATATTTGACATAGCAGAATAGGGAATTAGGATATTTTTTTAAAACCTGAAATAATATATAAATTTAATATAAAATATTCAACCTGGTATGATGAGTTTCAAGCTTTAGTGACCATCAAGGCATCAAAAACCACATATAGAAATAATATGCCAGACAAGAAATAACCAGTATATGATTTTAAGTAGATTATTTACTCTATAACCTATGGCAAAACTCAAACACTCCTAGGAAATGAAATAAATCCAATAAGTATTTACAGGCCATTAATTTATTAACACTATCATATTGTAACCTTGAAATGATTCCCGAGCATTTTTAAACACCATTAATTTATTAACACTATCATATTGTAACCTTGAAATGATTCCCGAGCATTTTTAAACATGTGCTTCATATATGATGGGTTTTCTTTAGTAGAAGAGAGTGGTAATTATCCTGTTGTTTATTTTGCTGAATCTCTGATCATGCTCACACTAATAAATCAAGCTTCATTATACACATTGTCCCTTTGTGTTATATTGTCTGATAGCAACCTGTCCATGGTTTAAATTTAAACAGAAAAAAATTTAAGTAAAATACAGTTTTTCATATTTTTTTATTTTATAGCAAGAGTCATAACTATGTTAACAGGTCTATCAAACCTCCTGGTATTTCAGCTGTTTACATGTGTTTTATTCACGCACACTTATACCAACTTCCACAGAGTGAAAAGTTAATGGTTTCTTGATCCCCAAACATTTTAACCATCAATATATTTTTAAATAACTGAGATAGAGATGTCATTGAATAATCATTTTGGTGGTTTCAAGAACCCCTTAATCACTGGCAAAGTAGAAATCATGCGTGAGCAGTTTTAAGTGCTTCCCATAAGATGTTTTTTGTTTGCTGGCTATAAAAGTCTGATTGCAACTGTTATTTGCCCTCACCAAAATCAAGTTCCGTGAATTTCGACATATGCCAGATTATTTGAAGCTTTGGATGCACATACCTGGTATTGGTACAAGTCTAAATCATTTGACAACTACAATCAATAAAAGGAAGAAATGAAAGATTATTTTCTGGCAGTAACATTGTGGCAATCCCCTCAAATGATACGACTACATGTAAGAATGCTGATTAGGAATACTGCGATTTGATGACACATATTTGAGCTTGATAATCGTGTCCGTAATAGCGCCTTGACTCAGCGCCACTTATACCAGACCATGAAAAACAATCTTTTTTTGTTTTGTTTGTTTGTTTGGTGTTTAACGTTGTACTCAAGGGTATTTCACTTATATGACTACGAATTGTCCACTTCGTGCAGCTAGCCTTATTATGGTGGAAAACTGGGAGGAAACCTGGTAAAAACCTGCCCGGCAATTGCCGGAGCCACAACATGTGACTTGCTCATATATCTGAGGGTTGACAGGCAGACTCGATCCGGTGAGCGGTAAATCGAATGCAGGTTCAGTTTAGGAAGCGCACTCGCTACCACTGGGCCACGGCCACAGGCTCCTGAAAAACAATGGAGAATACTTAAAAGGGCATTCTGGATCATACTAAAAATGGGTAGAAAAGTATTACACGTTTTTTTTAGATATGTATTTTTTGTACTTCTCTTTGTTTCTCTGAGCCTTTGTTACAATAAATCACACTGATCTGCTGGAACAAATCTCGGCAGGTCTATTCCACATATGAACAGATTCCAAGAGTTATGTAAGAATTCTAAGATTAGCTTACAAATAAATACACCAGTAATTCAATTGAAGAACGGTTTGGCATCTGTGTGGAATGTACACAATGCGAGTAGGGAGACTATATCATTACTTTTTTGAGACTATTTAACATAATTCACTGTTGGCTGACTGTTCACGTAAGACAATATATAGTGTTCTGAGAACGGCTTTCTGGTTATTAATAGTCCGCAATTTGGAAACAGAAGAACGATTAACAATCTTCCGTCTTTACAAAAAGATCCACTTTCTACTACTTCCCGACAACTATTTATCTTCTCTAGTAACTGTGACAGCTTCTCTTCCATTCATCAGAGTGGAAGAGCTACTGAAATAGCCACTCATTCCAATCTGCCTAGGTTTCTATGTAAGGCACACAGACATTTAATGGTTTGGAAACAAAGCCTTCTGACGCAGACAAAACTTCTGCCGGACACATTTTATTTTCAGACCTTATACCTTGCATTAAATGTCTATGAAACATTTATTTCACAGGCATCCAATAAAATAAGGGTGAGAGATTGAAAAAAAATTATATTGATAAATTTGAAGAAAGAATACATGTATTTCGTGGTCAGATTAATATTCTAGTCCAATATAAGTGCAGATTACTGACAGGTAGACTCCATCATGTTTTCATTATTTAGCTGATAATGTAAAGGGGATAATTGCAAAGTACATTTTGTTAGTTGTTAATATTCACAATGATGTACATCAGTTTTTGCTCATATCAATCAGTGACAACACTTGACAAATTTGCAAGATTTGAGATAGATAAATATTATATTACAGCGCCGGATCCAGGTCAAAAGTTTGGGCATCCATCATTTATCAACCAAGCAGAAAAAAGCAAGTTTGTTGAAAGTAATGATCAGTGTGAAAGGATAGGGCTAGCACATTTTTATATAAATTTGCTAATTGTTTTCGTACGTTTTTAACAATTACAGCTGAATATCTATTGTTTTTACAGATATCTGGGAAGTGGGCAAGAGAAATTCTGAAATTAAAGAATTTTCACTATGAACTTATTATGTTCACATGGCTTTATTGAATTTAAGGACACAGTGACTTAATAATACTGACAATATCAATACAATGTCTGGCTTAAATTTAAAATACAGACATGAATATATTGAATGCAGCCCGCATAGCAAACCATTCTAGAGTCCTATTATGCTGAAATCAAGTTGATTCTATCAGTTTTTAATACTGGCACCCCATGTTTAAAAAAAATAGTATAATAGTATAAAAACGACAGCACAATCTTGATCACATCCAGTTTTTTCAAGACTTGGTAGTAATAATTCTTGAATAAACTTTAATTTTATTTCATAATAATTTATGTTTGGCATTTATATTATGGCGTTATTTTCTAGAAAATCTATTTCCAAGAAGCAATCATGGCAGAAATAAACTTCAGAAATTCTTCTTTTAATGTATTGATTCTTCTTGTGATCAAGCTATTAAGATGTTTTCCTGAATCTCTATTGACCAATGCATGCGTCTCTCGAGATAATTTTTTGTGGCACATCCTGATAAAAAAGACTACACCCTTGTCTAACCTTGAGGAGGGATTTATGGGCGGTATCAGAAGTGAAATCAATACAGCTTTTACTGGGTACCTAAAGATCCCCCAAGGAGTATGATTCCATGAGAGAAGAATACATTTACAGGCAACAGCTCCTGACCTTTTAGATGGAAAACACGGAACACAGCTTAAGTGATTTTCGATATAGTCTGTCACTTTTGTTCAGCGTGTAATAACCAGTAAGAACTGCATAACAACATAGAACATGGTAGGATCAAAACCACATTACTTCCCTCTTCCCAATCAATGTCATCAAAAAGACAGCAGCAATCATGATCTAATCAAAGGCAAGTCATTATGTTCAGTGAAAGAATTCAGACAATGGATATACAGCATGATAAAAAGGACGCCTTCAGTTTGGATATGTAAAAATCATGTGTGAAAAGAACTGGATAATAGGGTTTTGAAGTTAAGCAGCACCCACAGAAATGATTGTATATCATCTATTGAATGTAGATGTACCAATAGTTTTGGACAGAGGGGTGTCTCATTGTCTTTGAGGCACCATGTTTCAATCAATTTTAACATAGGAAAGTTAGGGAAAATGTAAAATTAGATACCCTCCTTTATGTAAGAAATGATAATTTGAGACACCCTCTTCTTTATTTCTGTCTAAAACTGCATGTACTCAATTGAAACCATCTTATATGGATGATCTGTAATTTCTTCATGTTGTGATGATACAAAATAGCATTAATTGATTGAATGGAGTTCAATGCTTCGTTCAAGTAAACTGACAAATATGACTGAGAACAAGAATACGTAACACAAACACAATCATATAGAGTTAAATGTGTTTTTCTCTGTTTAGAGAATGAATTTTCCTTAAGTATTCCTCATGTAACCAGTCCCAAGTAAATAGTTAACCATTGCAGCAGAGTGTGGGCGACCCTTCGAATGGGAATTTCTTCTGCTTTGTATGCACACCTAAACTTTGTATGAACTTTGCATTATTTGAATGTGCGCTGAGGAAGATAACATCTAGGTAGATGAATCATTAGAGATCGTGTAACCAGCAAATCAGGCAGCTATTCAGCCCCCATTAATCCCACTTGCCACCTGATTGATAGACAGGGATTAGCGAGTAAGCTTGCTCAATAAGGAAATCAAACTAAAACCACATCAGACACTGTGCACTCAACTGAATAGATACTGACAACATGTACATGTAACAACCTAACTAATTTGACAAGACACAATTATTGCTTGAACGGACCTTGTGCCAATGAACAAAAAAGTTCAGACACTTTCACCAAGTTACAAACAACAAGAACAAATCTTGTGTAAATTTGTGTTTGTTTGATTGGGGTTTTACCTCATACTCAAGGGTATTTCATTGATATGACGAAGGATTGTCCACTTCACACCGTTCCTTGCATAAATACGGTGGAAAACCGAGAGGAAACCTTGTAACACCCCTGATGCTTGCCAAAGCCACATTGTGTGTGCCAGTGGATGTCATCGCTGTGAAAACTACCAATGTTTCATAAAAGACCACAGGTCTGAATACATTTTTCCCCAATTGCTTACATTTGTTCACATGTGTGGGGTATACTTTCATTTATACCTACCACTATTGGTTCTTTAACTCTTAAGGTCTTTCTGGACCCCATGGGGACAAAATGAACAAAATTTTTGTTATTGATTGCTTAGTATTTAAGTCACCAAGGTGTAATTAACTATTCAATTGACACACAGACACACTCTTCTCGAAGAAAGTACATACAATTTTTTCAGAGCACCTAGTATTTCCCGTGAACAGTACATGTACAGGTTTCAAGTTAACCTGTGAATTTGATCTAAAAAATAATCAAGTTCAGACATGAATAAGGTAAAATGATGCATTGGTGGCCATTTTGTTTTACGGAATTTGATGAAATTCAATCCCATTTGTTGT
>JARFOD010130413.1:0-13835 GCA_031763545.1 Mopalia muscosa
TACCTAGTAAACACAACTCTTCCTATACTGGCTTAGGCACAAGACGGAAAATCAAATCGTGAATCTGTCCCCTCTTACACTCTTCTCTTCAAACTATCTTAACAGTGTGGGCGTCAAGATCCATTCATGGATCTCTTGTTTAAAATAACAGTGCAACTTAAAACTTCAATAATCTTCCATGAAAAAAAAAATGTTTGTCCATGACTTCAAATGCTCTCCAAAGGTGTTAAATTTGTCAGCTTTGAAGAAGTTATGCGACATACTGGTAACTGGTACATAAAGAGACCCGAGTCCCCCATGGAAAATGCAATCTTCTGTTTTGTCAAAGCAGACAAATGAAACGCTTCAACTTACACGGACGAAGAAGAAACTGGGGGGTTATATAGTGACATTATGTCGTTTGTATTTGTTGTTTATCTACCACTAATAGCATACAAATTACATAGCTACCATAGTAGTATAGTTCTTGAATTTTGAAATCAGTTGCCGTTAATTTTGTAGCGATTGTCTCACAGCCCACTTTTCAAGAAAACATTAAAACAACACAAAAGTATCCAGGGTACAAACGTGTGATTAACCGTGTCGGAACATCCTTCGACACTTTCCGTACCGGTACAGTGATCTCGGAGGTGAATGGAAGCAATAACATTACACAGAAACGTGCAATATTAACCGCCGGATGTTTTGTGCGCATGCGTGGAAATCAACCAAAGTACTTCGCGGATTTGTGTAAGAAAAAGCCCACATCAAACAAGTCCGTATCAAGACGAGAATGGCCTTCAGACGTTAACAAGAAACACGTGGATAACTCAGTCATACTATGAAAGTAAATCCATGCGAGTTACCTCTCCTGAAACGAAGCTTTCCATCAGAGATTATTTACGGTACAGAAATGGCCTTGGTTGTTCAGACATGGTAAATTACAAGGACCATGCGGCTTTGCCCTTCCGGTCTAAACTAAACACGAGCGCTACTGATTGAAAAAGTTATGTTCTTGTCTTTGTAACCAGATTATCAGAGAGTCAGCCGTCCAAGCACCAAAGAACATGTAGTCTGTATAAGTTATACTGTCGTCATGGTGATGTCGATTACTGGCTGGAAATTTAGGACACATGCTATGTAATGGCATTACAAACACGTAATTGTATATGGGTGTCTAATATAGTGGATGTGAATATATCAATTAACTTCTGGTTGTACAATTATATTCCTTAGACGCTAAAATATGGTAGTTTATAAAGGTAGCCATTGTTACCTAGCTTAGTTTCGTAGCTCTGTTCGTTCGTTCGTAACTCATTAGAGGTAAGTAATGAATAGAGCTACACAACTAAATCAATTGTTACTCACTATAATATATGCTGTTTTATTGACGTCGCATTCTCGCCAGAGATTCTGTAGTAGACGAGACTAAGACAACTCTCATACTCCATGCCAGACCATCGCGCATTAATTCCCGCCAACATTTGTGGCAGCCTTAGCCACAGATCAGCAAATTTTAAAAAAGTACAAAACCAATGAAACCAAATTTACTTTTTATCTTATCCTGAAAGGAAAGCTTTATAGAATACAGGAGCATAAAGTGGATTAGGATTTAAATTTAATTGGTTAGATACACATACTTGTTTGGGTTACTGAAATGGTGATTATTAAAGGAGGGAATAGGGAATCTCTCTGAAGGGCATAACTAGAAAGAACACAGATTGATGCAATGAATATCACACTGGGAAGAGTGTTAAAGCGTTAAGGTAATCAACAAATCTCCCCCAATTGAGGTTTGTACTGGCCATGGTTAATACACCCATGTCCTAACCATGGCTCGCGAAGATGCGCGGTATATAGTTAGGTCTAAATTACCGCGGCCCATCGATCTGCATGAGGAACAAGTATTCAAACCCTGTTTACTCCTTTCTGTCTACATTACTGAATATAGTAATACTGACTACACACAAGAATACAGAAGGTTGGCCAGTCTGAAATTTACTTATTCAAATAGTCCAACGGTCAGCTTTATATAATACAGAATGTTGGGCCTGTGAACTAGTGAACTTTGGTGGCTGAGTGGTCTAGGTGGTCGGCATTTTCTGTTGATTATGTGGCAAACTATGAGGGTAGTGCGTGCGATCTCCGGACGGTATTCAACCTGCATATATTCTGAAATAGAATTTTTTCAATCTAAGAAAGTGTCATTCCAAAATAACGCTGTTAATATTTACTATCTAAAAGACAGAGGAATTAATTCGTATATTAATGATATTCTTAAAAAATAAAACATGAGGTATATTAAAGACGAACAGTATGCCTGCAAAACGAGGGAACAGAAATCATTTTTATTGTATTTTTTGTACTAATCTATATAGACTATAAAAAGGATCGCACGCACTGCACAGGGGAGGTAGATTAATGCAAATTTATTTTGTAAATAATCTTTGATCGCCTTTAAACGCGCTACTCGGCGTCTCGGTTGAGATAGTTCACGTTTAGGGCCATAGAGCCTAAAACTGTATAAAATTCAAATATAAAATGTTGGTACCCCAAAAAAACGAAAATACTGTTAATCTTCACTTATCCCAAAATAACGAAAATACTCTTCATCTTCACTTTCTAAAAGACGCAACAACAAAAAAAGACACAAAAATTATCATAAAATTCATGTTAACATAAAAATGGGTCATTCCGCGAAGTTTGGTATATAAACAGTGACAGAGAAAAACAGTTGACATCATTATGTGTACGAGGATCTCTCTTTAAAGCGTAATGTCGGCATCTAGGCTCCCAGGATAAATTGGCCTCTAAACTGAGAACTCGGTCCAAATATCGTATGATGAAGTTTACTACCGGCTGTTACCAAACACTTTGTATGAAGTTTATAACGAATTCATAATTACCAATGAAAGCACACAATCTACACATCAGTATCCTGTATATTGACACACAAAGCGAAGATATTCAGCCTGTCCAAAAATTGATTGTCTATTTTTAGAATATGACTATATACAGTGGGAATTAATGACCTACATATTTACATCATTGGTGGGAATCACCAAAGGGGAATATCGTTTCTATTTTCGGACATTGCGGAATTCCCCATCCCGCCAGATGCCTTCCAGGCTTGGAGGAGAGGAAAGGGTACTTAAATCCAATAAATATCTAAAGGAGCTTGTATTTCCAGCATGACTGGCTACATATGAGCAATGAACTTTTCACGGAGCATATCTTAAAACAACAGAGATTTTGTTCGATGTTAAATTGTAAACACTGTAATAGTTATGTTTGCTTGATTCCTATAGATTTTGATGAAAGTCGAAAGGTGACACTGTCTGAACAGTTTTGCAAGAATATATATGTGATACTTGAACACACGTGTAGGGTTGTATTCCGACAGCATCGAATTATTAGTAATTTTATAAGAAACCGAGTTAAGCGTGTCTTACCCTTACAGCAAGTGATTGTTTATAATAGGACTGTTGACTAAGCTTCCAGTGTAACAGAGCGTTATCCGATTTCAGGGTAAGTAACATTTTCATGAACTATGATTAACGCCTATTGTATCTATCACAACTCCTAACTGTGTGTGAAACTTTTGATGAAACGTGATGTCATAGATCTCCCATCTCCCAGAGGCAAAGCTAGGTAGGTCCACAAGTTCATATCATCGGGACTCGCCTTGTCTCGAGAAGAAGATCTAACCTATGATTACCATGTCGGAACATCCTTCGACACTTTCCGTACTGGTACAGTTATCTCGGAGGTGAATGGAAGCAATAATACTACAAGAAAACCTCTAATGTTAACCGCCGGATGTTTTGTCGCGCATGCGTCCACATCAACCAAAGTACTACGCGGATTTATACAAAAAAAAAAAAACAAAAAAAAAAAACACGCGGAACAAGACTGTTTCTCGAATAAAATTACATTTAAACAAAACACTGTTCCTTTTTTATATATGACTTGTTGCAAATAATTCAAACTTCGTCCGCTTTAAGTATTTTAATAATGATGTAGCTCCAATGCCGTCATCATATCTGCACAAGGATAGCCTTCAGCAGTAAACAAAAAACACGTGGATAACTCAGTGTGATGAAACAAAATCTGTTTCGTTATCCGTTTGATAACTAGAAGACCCAGATAGCTATAACTGACAAGTGAAGTGTTAATTGATTTTGAACAAACTATGAACTCAGGGGTATAAGGAACATACACACTGTATTTGTAAGCCACAACCGGCATCACCATTTTAGCGCGAGTACAGCGAACGAATGACCTATATATAACGGTATATATATATGTCATTGCAGCGAACAGCATGTGAACATAGCCAATTACCTATATATAACTCAAATGTGTCTCCAAACAGTGGAGAGCGGTGTAGTTCATGAATATTAAAATATCGTCCGGACTTTAACTGAGCATTACGTCGGAGGTTATTTAAGGTACGGAAATGGCCGAGGATGTTCAGACATGGGTTACATACATGTCTGAACAGCCTCGACCATTTCCGTGCCGTAAATAATCTCCGATGGAAAGCTTCATTTCAGGGGAAGTAACTCGTATTAATTTATTTTTATCTTATGACTGAGTTATCCACGTGTTTATAGTTTAAGTCTAAAGGTTATTTTTGTGTTGATATGGTGAAGTCATTGGAGCTATATTATTATTAAAATACTTACACGGACGAAATTTG
Source organism: Mopalia muscosa (assembly GCA_031763545.1). Taxonomy (NCBI): domain Eukaryota; kingdom Metazoa; phylum Mollusca; class Polyplacophora; order Chitonida; family Mopaliidae; genus Mopalia; species Mopalia muscosa. The sequence goes on from JARFOD010130413.1 coordinate 4,682, forward strand.
AATTATTTTCTTCAAGTGATAAATAAAAAAAAACAGTGTTTTCTTTAAATGTGATTTTACCCGAGAAGTGGACTTGTTTGATATGGGTTTTTTAAAACAAATCCGCGAAGTACTTTGGTTGATTTCCAAGCATGCGCTCCAAACATTTTACGTTTTCGTTTAATATTTTTGCTTCCATTCACCTCTGAGATAACTGTACCGGTACGGAAAGTGTCCAAGGATGTTAATTCCGACATGGGTTAGATAGCGGCCACAAAGATACAAGTGTCAATGTAAATATCTGCATGGACCTCTAAACTGTGATAATTCAGTTTGAGAATAGGCATACAATAACTTTTGGGGCTAACAATATTAATCAGAATAATAAACCCGAATTTTTATTTTTTTGGGATGGTCCCGTAGAGTATTGTTAGCACGGCTATAATAGCCAACCTTGAGACATTTTCCCACTGTATACAATTATGTTTCCATTCTAAAAAATAATCAATTCTTCTTCACACGTTGAGACATTGACATTAAAATACACAGGGGAAGCTTTTTTTTTTTTTTTTTTTTTTACCTCTGAAACAGTTGATTAAAACCGTAAGCGGGCTCACTGCCATGCCTTATGTACAGTCCGCTTGGTCATAAACCTAGTGCCATTTTGAATGTCCATGTGTAGTGATATCTGCTATAATACAGCGGAAATTGTGCTGTCGTAGCAATTGCCTGCTGAGGAGAGTATGTAACCCTTGCTAAATCATAAAATAGTTTTTCTTTTGTGTATTTTGTGATGAAAATTTTGATGACCTACTCACTAACACGATACAGTTTAAACACTGAGTGCTATATATGCGACCAAGTATTTTATACACCGGGCTATACACGCCAACTCGCTATATAAAAGAAATAATGTTGACTGCCGTGCAAACAATTTCTCCTATGTATACATTAAATGTAACAGAATAAATAAGTATGCACTCTTAGGAAAAATGACTCTCATAGAGCCAAGAAACGCCCATTAACTGTAACAAAATGACTATATGTTTCTAAAAAGCAATCACACTGGTAGAGGGATGTACATTAATTCAAATCGATGAATGATCCTATGTTGTAGATAAACTCAACGAGACCAACTCTTTCCCGTTACTTAATATCCAATAAAACAAATCAAATAAATATATGTGTGTAAAGAAATGAATTTTATGCTGCTCATTTTAACCTCATGGATGTACATGTTGGGTTTAAATTAATGATAAGGATTGATGTACTGACAAAAATCCTCTATAATTTGTCTCTATTATATTTCTATCTTTTGACACAGTGACTAACTGGGAACATGTCGTCGGCACGACAAGAAACGGGACTGGAGCCCGCTGACCTGGGTGTGGTCATCGCTTACTTCATCTGCGTCATTGGTGTCGGTATTTTTGTGAGTATCCGATTTAAAAAAGCAGTTTTATAGCCATAATTTATCAGTATACATTCTTTTTATTTTACACACAAACGGACGAAGAAAACCACATCGACGGCACTGGCATCAAAGAAAGACAAGACAGGTTAATCACAAAACAATGTAAATACATCACAAATTAGGTCGCTTTCCTGCTGCTCCTTTGTCCGGACGGCGTCAGGGATGGATGGATTGGTGCATGTTTAACGACGTACTTATGGGCATTTCATTTATATGACAGCGATGGACTTCCAAAAAGTGAACAACAAGGCTTCCGTATATTGTGAAGTGTTATAAAAATAGGCTCTGTTGAAAAATTAATATTCCTTCATAGGAAACACCATAAATATACTTCATTTATACTGCTAATAGGCAGTTAACGATGACATCTTAATAACGGGAAGATATAGGCAATAGTTTCATGTTTGCTATTTAAAAAAAGTTCTTCCCCACTTGCTTTGTTTTGTTGCCATATATAGTTGGTTTCGTTCAACTGTTTGGTAGGCACGCCGTTAAATGAGTGAAATAACCTAGAGTAGGGCATAAAAAGCCCAAACAAACAGAAGTATAAAGTCATCTTATTGAGTTCTCTCATTAATATCCACAGGCGATGTGTCGAGCTAACCGGGGCACAGTCAGTGGTTATTTCCTGGCAGGTCGATCTATGATGTGGATACCAGTAAGTTACAAGTGTCTTTTAATTGCGAAATTCATGGTGGGGGTCATACATAACCTGAAAAGTGTTTGCACCTGATACAAACAAACCTTTATGTGTATCAGGTGGAGGGTGCGACTGCATGTGTAGTGATATGCTAGCTCCCAGCAAAAGGTCGAAGATTTTCTGGGTTGTCTCAACTCTCCGTGGCAAGGCCGGAAAGACGATTGTCGAATTGATTTAACCCTCTTTTCCTTCTATACCTTGCCCTCATAGACGAAAAAACTGAGTTAACTAGAGTCTACAACAGCTACTTTCAGATGACCTCTCTTTATCCCATCCAATATGAATGGAGTTTCAATTCGATTGAAAGAGGTGGCCTGAACACAGGATGACAACAATGCTACACATGTAATATACACGCACGATCTTTGTACCATTGACGCACCCTGCCATCATCACAGACATGTTAATCGACATTATCGTCAAGCTTGTTTGTTGCCGATGTTGTTGTATAAAGGATTTTTTGATAAATTTTATACACTAGTCCAATTAAACTTTTGCCACGTTTTTGCCGCTAACTGCAGCAATTGGAATTATTATTTTTATTGCATATTTTCAAAGAAAAAACATCTGTATTGCACTTGTAATCGAATTAGCATAACTGTTAAATAATTAATTAATTTTATTATTTTTTGACGCCATTGTTTGAAAACACTGTAGTTATATAATCTAGTCGTGTCTGTCCCCTATTACCTTCACTGGTGGAAGCTTTCATATAAGCCGAAAGTGAGGCTTTCATATTAAGCCGAAAGTGAGGCTTTCGTCCCTATGCTAAACAACAACAACAAACAACCGCTTGAACATATCATTCTGGTACTAAAAACTGAAAACATGTTCACCGTATATGTTACTCAAAGAGCTATGTTGATATGTATACAACAGCTTATCATTGCGCTTGGATGACCAAGCTTGTGTATACTTCGTCTTGTTACATATGCTTTCCAATACATTGGTGATAGACCCTGTTTTCGAACAATGAGCTCAGTTCCCCTTGTTAAATTAACCAAATAACGGCTATACTTACGCGAAGGCAAGTGAAATACAGATGTTTTTTCTTTGAAAATATGCAATAAAAATAATAAGGTAGGTCGAAAAACAGTTGTCTTTCCTGTTAACGTTGATTTTAGGTAAAATGCTGGGCTTCGTCTGGTTAGGAAAATTTTCACAATAGTTTGGTAAAGCGGACTTATAGGCATTGACAGTTTCTCAACTGACATTTACCACAGCCCTGCCGGTTGTCGTATTAACTGTCAACACCGTCCACAGTCGAATTTAAAGTGATACTCCGGACTGAAATAACCTCTATTTCATTTGAAAGGTTACCATTAACTATACTTAAATATGGCATCGACTTATCGTTTTTTTCATTTTATAAAATAACCCAAGTGTTACAGGTATATATCTTCCTACGACCACTGGCGGCTGACATTTTGGGCGTGGCCGCCTCGTCGATGACGTCACGCGACTAACTCTCTTCTGTTTTACGGGTTAATAACCTGTGTGAGCCAAGGCCATTGGTGTCAACTGTCAACGGTTTAAGCAGTCGACTCTACAGGTCTGTGACGCAGGCACCTTTTTTGAAAAAGAAAGATATTTGATTGGTCCATGTTTGTGGAGCGCTTCCGTTAAATGATAAAAGTACCTAGACATGGCCGCGCGGATAAATTTGACTGTTGTTTAAACATTACAGATTGTTAAAGATCCAATTCTCAAATTGTTATAGCTCGATTAGAAAATAAGAGAGCATACTTGAACACAAAAAATGATGCTCGATTTACCTATATGCATTTTATTGCAGCCCGGAGTATCGCTGTAACTAATCACGTAGCAGTTCTGTCAAAAAATTCTATTTCCGGTATAACATCATGTAAGTCTAATCGAAAACGTAAACATACGTCATTTCCCGGATGCGCCTTTATGCACTGCTTGCAAAATACACATTTGCTCTGTCTCTTGTGACAACAGTTGGGATCGAAATTGTTGTTTTAGGGCCGCTTACCTGGTATGGATTTCGCATCCGTCAATCACAACGTTTATTTTCATTACATATACTTGACAATAATTTTTATAAATCCAAAATGTTATGCCAGTTGCTCGAAGCGCTATTTAATTGAAACCTCTTTTATATGACGTCACACCATGCTGAAGGTCTACATATAATGACTTCGAGCAACTAGACCCAGTATTTGTTTCCTCTTAGTCGACAGCGATAATGTCGGACATGATTTGTTTTTTATTTTAAACCTTCGACTCTATGTGTAAACTTATGGCCAATTAAAGAAAAGAAAGTATGCGTTTAAAAAAAAAAATGTGGCCACAGCCCAGCAAATCAAACAACGTTGCGACAACGTTTTGATTGGTGGTGTTAGCACGGTGTTACATTGTTGCAACAGAATTTAGTAGACTACCATTTATGTTGCCACAACCGTAGAATACAACCACACGGCAACGAAACAGAAGCGTAATACATGTAGCTACTTTGTAGTATTGGGATTTCAGAGCAGATTTATGTTGCAGTAAATTGTTATTTGGTTAATGTGCAACGTGACCAATGTATGTCTGGTTTAACTTCTTTGAGAGGCATTTTGATTGTTTGTTTGTTTGATTTGTGTTTAACGTCGTACTCAAGGGTATTTCACTTATATGACGACGGATACAAAATAAAACGTACAAATAGATCAGCTTCCTGTTTCCTTTAGCTTTAAGAACACCAGGGCAACAGAAAGCTCCTCTTTTGGTGTCACAAACTGTAAGGCAGTTTTTCATTTAACTCCCTAGATGTCAACCATGTAAATCTGTCAGAGAGAGATTATGGCTTGTCTAGTTACGTTAGACAGCAAATATTACATACATGTACATCTACTAGTATGTACTAGGCAATGAGATATTAAAGAGTACAAGTACAAGACAATACAATGTTTTTATTTAAATTTACAAGAGAGATGCTTTGATTTAAAGAGTTGAAGCAATAGGCCAGATTTAAGAGGATATCATCTACACATTGAGCTGCTTTCATTTTGGAGAATGTGTACATGGCAAGGAGATATTTTGATTTAAGAGAACTAGTAAACTAGATACTTGATTAAAGAAGAAACATTGAATGATATTATGAGTACTTGCTTATGCTATCTGATTTGATGCTTAAGGGTATTTCACTTATATGCATCGGCATATTCCAATAATAACTGACAACAGCACCACCATAAAATGTGAAAGTGTTTGGATAAAGTTGGAAAATTAATCTCCCACCAGTGCTAATGAAAGACTGTTTTGCTCATCTTCAAACAAACTTCCCTTCCCCAAAGGGTACTAATAGCACCTCATAATGAGATTTAAAACTATATGGCCCTTTGCCAAATTGACATAATCCCAACTAGGCTAGACCCTAATGATTTGAGAGTATAAGATCATGTTAGCTAAAATGAGGTAAGATTTATGTCTTTGAACGAGGTGCACTATCTAGGTTTATAACATAGCAGTTCCATGTTTAACATTTGTGTAATACAATATCACCCTTCATTTAACTTACAATAGATTAGCTAATAGGGTGTCAATTGACATACAGCTCACAACAATACTACCAGTACACTCTTATACCACACAACAAGTACAAGGTCTGCAAAGCTTACACTTTCAAATTAAAGGTAAAAAGGCGATTAATTTTCCTGTCAAAAGCGGAAATTGTTGCCATGTATTTACAATTATTGAGAATCAAACTGGTTGTGTATGAGGAAATATAGGTCACACAGATAAGGGAAGTTAAAGTATAGTTAGAAAAAAGACATTGTTAAAACTTGACAAATTGATTTATTGAATCCGTTATTTAATGTCAAACTTAATAATCCTAAAGGGCCTATTACAATTTACTTCCCATTTCACATGACATACTTCCGTCCGAACAAAATATGTGTCAACTTGGAAAAGATATTTCTAGTTGAACAAGATATATTTCAACTTGGAAAAGATATTTCTAGTTGAACAAGATATATTTCAAATTGAACAAAAGATATTTATTCTTGAATCCGATGTATTTCTTCTCGAACAACAGATTGTGTTGTTTGTAAATATATAACTGTTGTCTTTAATTACATATTTGAGAAAGTTGAATTTGTGCAGATTTCCTAGTTTAGCTCTCAACTTAACAAAAAGTTATTGAACTAGATATTACAGACCGAAGTTTGAGATTTAACATTTTTTAAGATTCTTAAATTAACTCAGACCTACATAATCATGTTTTTGTGAAATGCTTGGATAAGTATGGTTTGAATACACTACTGTAGTTTGGACTAAGCTCATATACATTTTGAAAAAAGTTCTGAGGAATTGCTGTTTGACACACATAGGTTGAATGTCTGTAATTTATAACACAAGTCTGACAAGAAAACGCTTATCTTTAGATGAGAATCAATTTAATACTCCTGCATTTTGTTGGGAATCACTGAGGTGAAACGGCTGCTTACAGGGTAGCCATTTTGTTTCGCTCGAGTGATTTCAGGTTACTTCTCTTCAGAGTTACATGATCAAAAGTGTGTAATAACAATGACTAACAAATATTTTCATGGATATCAGGCAGCAGAGCAGTTTATTTTTTTTAAAGTATGACAAAGTGTACAAGGTTTAAAATGAAAAAATAATCTTAAAAATGTTTTTGAAAGATTTGGATATATTTTATCTTTGATTTTTTGTAGGTTTAAATATGTACTAAGGGTTATTTCACTCATAGGAGGACAAGTCAGCCCAATGATTGATAGAAAAATACTTTGATGTTACTCGTGACAAAAAAAGACAAGAAAATCACACTATACGAAGCAACAACTGGTCGGCGTCTTGTTGTTCCTTACACAGGGGCAACAGAAAGTTCCCTCCAAAAAGCCTGCTATTCTAACTTTTAAATTTAATCATTCAATGACTGTAACCTGAAACACTTGTCTGCCCAATTTAAAAAAAAAGGATAGTAAATAAATCATAAAATCAATTTTATGGAAATTCTATCTACACATTTTCTGCTTTTTTGTTAAATATTTAATGGTTTAGTTTCAAGTATTTTACTTAAATGGTGACTTTGCATGGCTAATAATTACCAGGCTTGGACAACATAGAAAATCTCATAAACACCCCACCCCACAGTGATATAAATGTAAGAGCTCACTGGACAACTTCACTTCTACACCTACTGCTGTACAAAAAAAAAAGCTTTCTTTCTGGGACAAAACAAGAAAGTTTAATATAATACACTATGTACACATTCCTGTGAGATAATTCGGATAGATCTGGTTAATTTCCCTTATTAGCCTTCAAAGCGGACTTTGTAGAGAGATAACCCTACTTGTCTCCATGTCAATACCCAAATAGAGTAACACAGCATTTATACAATATAACATACAGGCCTCCCCAATCACTAAACACCTGTTTATGATACAGGTTTATGAACTGAAATGTGCTATATGAAAAGAGTTTACTCTTATTCATGTGATAGGGTTTACATTGTAATAAATAGTTGTTAACATCTCACTACATGGATATGGAATTGATATGGCAACAATATCCTAGTCTGACAGAATCAGGCCATACAGTTCTGTTCTGTAAACTTTAAAATTAAACATACCCATAGCACACCATTGTATAATAAGATATATTTTTTCATTTTTTTTAAGGGTAAACTAGTCACACTGAAGTTAGACGTGTTCAGATAGGGAATTATGTAATTGAGTTTCAGTTTCAGTTTAATCGACTGTGATTAACTGTTACTTATGGTAATTTCATTCAAACGACGGACTGAGGTGTGGCCATCTCTTTACAAGATTAACGAAGGAATTTCAATACAAATGTTTTATATACTTCATCAATCGTATCATCAGAGATATCCCACATCTTTCCTACATGTTAAAACTATAGCCACTTGTAGAGAAAATACAATGACAAACAGGACACAAACCCCCACATCATTAGTATTGTATAGCTTAAAAGGCATTTCCTGTTTCCTAATTCACAACACTATATATATCTGAAAAACAGTTTACAATTAACTCTGTAAATATCATATCAGTTGTTACAGATATTTCACGATGCCAACACTTAAATAAGGACAAACCCAGTATATAATCAATATACATCAACAGTAAGGATAGCTATCTGAATTTTCTTAGATTTATTAAAATAAATAATACTATGTACATGAACTTGCAAAAAAATAAAAAATAAATAAATAAAAAGTGACAAACTGACAACAGCTATAAAAGGGACATTATTGCATCAATATAACTAAGAGACTTCCTGTCAAAACATACCAAAAGGAAAAATATTCTTAAACAAGTTTATCTGATTGCCATAAACACTTTTTGCTGATTTCAAAAACAGATTAAAATGTCTATGTCTGAAAATTAAAATAAAGAACTTAATAGTCTATTATCGGCCTACATGCCTTTAACATAAATTTTAAGCACCCTCTGGCTTCACATTCAAACAGTTCATAATGACTTTATTTAGCAATGGAAGAAGATTAACTTTACAACTGGGACAAACATTTGTTAAATAAGTGATATACCCTTAAACACGATATTATAAAACACCAATCAATTAATTGATCGTTGGACAACCATCCACTACTTCTGAATTTAATTATACTGAGTGGTCCAAAAGTCTACATAGTGAGAAAAAGTTTTCTCTTACTAATTTCTCAGAATCCTTTTTATGAAGAGGTGCAGACTTATGTAAAAGTGAAAACCATGTGTACCATATGCTGTGAGCAAGTTACACAGTAATGATGCGTGTATTAATTTCCACTATGTACAGAGACTTTATATTTGGCTTCTAATGCACATCTGTTTAATTTCAACTTGTTTCGAGTTTGTACTATATAAATCTTTTCATGTCACTTTATAATAAAAGATTTATTAGTATATATTTTAAGGGCATTTCACTAACAGACCAGGTTGCATGGTGTTTGATTGAAAACTAAAGGCGAGTCACATGATAATCACCCAGAGGCATGTCAATGCCCCCCC
>JARFOD010130424.1:0-13835 GCA_031763545.1 Mopalia muscosa
CATAGAGAAAACCGCATCCGTTTTGCCGTATCCTATATGGACGACAAAATGTGCAAACCGCGTCACCGCACCGCACGCCGCAACCGTACGCCGTACGCCGCACCGCAAACCGCACTCTGTATAAACAGACCTTTAAGCAAAAAAACAGTAGAGCAAGTCGTTAAACACCTATTGAGTTACCAACTGACGTTCTGTTGTTGTTTTTTGGTTGACGTAAGTAGCATGTCCACTGTACAAGACAATCAGTAAGCCGCATAAGCTGTTTAGAGGTATAATATTATCAGCGATGACGATAAACACGAATCACTTCGTGCGTGACGTATAAGCCTGGAGATGATTATTATTTATAACACGTATAGTGAAAGGATGAAATGTGATAAGCTTGTCTTAATGGTGTTGTTTCACGCCGTCCATTCTTGGCGAGACGAAGTATATACATTAACAAACGCGATAACGGATTTTTCCATTGTTGGTTATATTTTCAGAAATTCGGATCAAAACGGTTGATCATTCTCACAAAAAATTAGCACTAGAGTCGCGTTATTATATTATCTATATTACACCTAATGGAAGAACGTAGTCTGATTTTGACATCGGCAGCAGCGAAACCTGAAGACTCGCAGCCTTATTGATGTAGTAAAGTTTATCTTGAAGCTCTCTCTGTAGATATGAAGCCCGTTTCTAAACTAGACTCGAAGAAAAAAGTTTAACTTCCATCTGTTTCCCTTGATTTAGGGACTGACGTGCTTGTTTGAAAACACGGTCATCTAGAACAACACGGCGTATACGCAAGCATGGTCATATAAGTGCAATGTTAATTTATTTCATACCTAACAAATAACTATATAGTAAGACATACGTAGAGGTATAAGCATGTTTTCAGCTGACATGCGGTTTTAAACAAATCCGGTTTGATATGCATAAGCTGTTGTTTGTTGTTTCGCTTGGGGACGGAACGGTCACCTTCAGCTTAATATCAAAGCATCCACCAGTGCAGGCAATAGGGGACAGCCCCGACTAGATGATATAACTACCGTGTTTTAGAACAATGACATCAGTTCTGTTTTTTAAATTAACTAATTAACGGCTATGCTAATTCGATTGCAAGTGCAAAAACAGTCGAAAAACAGTTGTCTCTCCCTTTAATGCATTGTTGTGTTATGAGCCTTCTGTCACTAGGATTTGTGTTTGTTTGATGGGGTTCAATGTCGCACTCAAGTGTATTTAACTTATATGACGACTGATAGTCCATTCCACATTGTTCCTTGCTTAGATATGGCGGACGGTCGAGATAAAACCTCGTAAAAATCAACCACCATAGCCGGAGCCACATAATGTGACTCACTCGATCATATACGTGAACTTGATAGTCGATAGACGGACTCGAAACTGTGGACAGTACATCGAAGAAGGGCTAGTAAGCAGACAAGCTAACCACTGAACAACTAACGCGGTCCCTGGTTCTCGTGGATTCAAAGTAATAAGTATCTTTATGAAATTAACCCTAGTATGTTAATATGGTACTGACACCTTTATTAGATAATGAAAGTGAACTTCATGGTGTTAGTCCACTTCATGGTGCTAACTGAAATTCCATTACAAGAACTCGCAAGCTGTTGCCACATGCAGCCTTTGGGCACTTTATTTGGTGTTGTTTTCATTGCATGCCGTGTTAATAAGGTAATCCGGGTTAAAATGACCTTCTTTACAGGAAAGACAAATATCTATCGTTTTTGGGTCAATAAAAAAAGATAAAGGAGGAGAAACAGTCACTGTCCTGTACGAAGTATATAAATGTTCACAAGTACAATTCAAGGTCAGCATCGACCTTGAACCACAATCAGGAGGGGAACGCAAATTCAAAAGCACATCCCTTTAAAGGTGTAGCAAAGTGTGTGAATGTTCTGAACCAAATAACACCACGTCGGACCATAGATTTAATATTAGAACAAATGTTGAACCATCTGTGGAACCAATTCATGTGAGGCAAGCAGTTCTGTGTTGACCCTCCCAATACTTATACATCACTTTCTGCATCAGCCTGACATAAAAGCTCACCTTTATCGTACTGTAAATGTACTTGTTTACTAATTAAATACACTGCCGATAGATAAACACGAACTAGTAAACAAATCAATCTCTTTATGTTGCTTAAATTCGTTAAAGCATTATGTCAAATATTTCGAGGCAGAGGGAGCCGTGTCTTAACAATAGCGTGTTCGGTTACTGAACTGAACCTGCTTCGATGTACAGTTCACGGGATCGATTACGCCTGTCGCCCATCAATGAGTCACATGTTGTGGCTCCGGCAATCGCGGGGTTGATTTTTAACGAGGTCTTCTCTCGGTGTTCCACCGTAATAAGGCTAGGTGCAGTTTGAAGTGGACAATCCGTCGTCATATAAGTGAAATGCCTTTGAGTACGACGGTTAAACCCCAATCAAACAAACAAACAAGCAAATCGGCGGTTTTAACATTGTGGAATGTTCCTCATTATTTGTTACATGTTCAGCTGTCCGTAATACACCTTTTCCAGACATTTTTGTATAGAATCAATTTGTTACTAATACGTTATAGCTCAACATGATTCAAAATGCGTTGCGGTCGGGGCTTTCGGGAATTGATAATGCATGACATAACTGGACGAATTAGGCCACACCTACCTAGCACTGATTCTTAAATAGTAACATATCAGTAATTGCTCCTTTCAAACTGGATTCTTTCCTGGATCTATAAAGCCACTCCTGTTCAAATGCGCTTCCTGAACTGAACATGCTTCGATTTGCCGTTCACGGGTTCGAGTCCGCCTTTCCACCGTCATGTACATGAGCGAGTCACATGTTGTGGCTCCAGCAATGGCGGTGGTGGTTTTTACGAGGTTTCCTCCCGGTTTTCCACGATAATAAGGCTGTGTACAGCGTGAAGTGGACAATCCGTCGTCAAATAAGTGAAATACCCTTGAGTTCGACGTTAAACACAAATCAAACAAACAAACAAACAAACAAATCAAAACGGATCTGTGCTAGGCCCCGTGGTGTTTCTTGCATATATGACCATCGACATTCCTAACGCCTCGTCTTTACTTTGACATATTCTTAACAAAAAAAACGGATTGGTATATTGTTCACTGTATATCGTTTTCTCACATATTGTCATGTTGTTTGGGACAATGCGTACCATGCCACCTCCTTCCACTCGTGCGTCAAGAATGATAAATTCTTCTCAAACAAATACCCCCCCCCCACACACACCCCCACACACACACACACAAACACTGTTCCTCCATCCGTAGGTAACAAACTATTACCTCCTGAGAGTGGAATAAGTCATTTTCACTTTTTAAGTCTCTAATGAAAGATCATTTTCTTGAAATTATTCTCCAGACCGTTTGATGAATCCTCTATTTCAATATATATATTTTCTTATAATATAAATAACAACATATATGTTGTATGACTTATTCTGTCCACGTTGGTATTTTATTCAGCACACCCGACATTGTCTTAAACATGCATGCGCTCAATTGTTCTGCGACTTAAATGGGATATTATAAGCCATTTTCTGTCTCGCTAGAATCTAATCCTTAAAACAAATATAGAATCTTATTTTTTATTAAAATTACTTATTATTTATATAAGCGTGCATTCGCATCCCTGGTGAAGAAATGAAATGAAAGAGAAAAAGTCAACAAAAGGTTCTTAGCATTATTGTGCGCTACCGTCGCATATGGTTATAGCATGTAAACTCTTACTTCAACAAATGTTACTAATCATTTTATGAACAATATACACATATATTATTCCATTTGTCGATTATGTTTGCACTTCAATCTCATCTTGTGCCAATAACATTGATTTTCGGAGACGAAATAAATTATTTCGCTGTAGAAGATACATGAACAGCTAGACTTTCCTTTAATTTCAGTAATTGAAGGACATTGTGCAGCCCATTGATCTTAGAAAATCGACTGCATCGTGTTTGTCACACACGCTCGCTTGTTTTTGTAGAAAATCCTTATCGTAGCTACTGGCCGGCTTTTCAGAGCAACTCAGGTTCCACACCTGCCTATTGCAGGTCATTTTCAGCCAAGGTCACTCTGACCGCCTACATCTTAACGGTGTGTGGCTTCAATCTTAACTAGCTGAAAAACACTCTGCGGATCACATTGCCGCTAATTTGTATTACCAAGGGTCTTCGTCCTCAAGTTACTGTACGGGGGACTATGAAAACTATCGTGTGCTGGTTGATTTAGTCAATGTTTATTAAAATAGAGTACTCATCTCTCGAGAATGAAGCTGGTTAATTCCTGTCGTGCAGATGAAATATCAACCAAACGGTGTAAACGCCTGTGATGTTGAGTAGTGGTCACATAGTAAAAAGAGACTATAACAACCATTACTCTAAAGCAATTTACACGGATCATTTGGAGGCCGCAGATGGCCACCGTTACTCATAAAGGAGAATACTCAATGGTAGACACGCAACCCGTATTGTTTTTACAGTACTTGTATAAGTCACTGAGTACCGATCATTCTGTTACAAGAAATACCCAGCCTTGTACCTTATCTTCCTTTAACGTAACGATAGCCACGTAATGAAGAAATGTTATTAACCAATTATTAACCAATATACTGTTGACTTTTATTTAGATCAGTACGCTAATTTACATATCTTTTATTATAAATACTTTGTTTGCTTACTTCAATATCATAACTGAAATATTGGTCATTCGGTAATGCCATTTTCCCCTGTATTTCACCCGATATCACTCATTCCATATCCTATCACTTACTGAAGCTCGGAACAGCCATAAGAAAAGAGATCAAAAACGGGAATATACACAGGAGATTTTTGTAATTTCCCTCTGTATCAGACAGGTTCTAAGTCATTGTCCTTAACAGACATATTCATTGGTTAATCACTGTATCTCTGAAATAATTATTTGTAAGCTGACTTATTGATGACCGATGCCAAATATCTTGTAAGCTACGTTTTTAACAAAATTGTATACACCATATTAATGGTAATTACCTTCTCTCGAGATGTCTGTATGGGTTACCCTCAACACAACTCGAGATTAAGGTTTATTAAGAAACTTGTCTTTGGGAGTTATCTTGACCATAAGATGATTCTTCCATTTTAATTAATCTACATACCTGTGCCAGTGTGATTGCTTATAGAAATATATGTCCTTCGACCAGGACACCAGCATCTCCCGTCAACCATCGATACTGTCTCTGGTGTAATGGTAACACGGTGCAGATATGTTTTAGGGTATTTGCTAATAAGTATCAAAGTATCACCGGCCAATTCCAAGTCAGGTGTGAACTAAATCTAACAAATAAATACATACCTTAAAGACTTTCTGCTTGCCAGTAAGGTAAACGTTGCCAAGTTGAAATTATGCCACCGAGACAATAAATGCGGTAAGGAGTGTAGCAATAAAACTGCTAAACGCGAGACGTTTTGACCAGATCTATTCAAACTGAAAGAACCCTTCACCTTCACCCCCCCCTCCCCCTTTCGCCTTCCATTCTCCCTTTACCGACGTTTTCTACCAGATATATTCAAACTGACCCCCGTCTACCTTCACCCTCCCCAAGAACATATCTTTCTATCTGTACGGCATTATAATTATCGTTTGCGTAAAAACCGTCATTTACAAGATGAGAATTTGAATGAAAACGACAAGATGTCAAATTGTGTACGGCACAAACAAATAGCGCCTCACGTAGTGAAAAGTGTGGTTGAAGTAAGACTATATTGCGTTAACCTCTTAATAAACAATAATCTTCTTTGAAGCACTACCCTGATTGGATGACTAATTTAAATTTAAAGTTCTGCCCGATGGGATAACGGTGTTATTCTGTATTATCTATTAGCCATTCTTACACAACCATAGATTGTAAAGTGTGAAAATTCTACGCCTCTAAATAACTTGATACTAAAATAATTCATTATATGTCAGGATTTTATATTGCATAACATATTTCGAAAGATTATTAACAGTGACACATGGACGACGGCTAATTAAAATCGATGAGCTAATCTCATGTTCTGGTTAAAATCCCAGGAGTAAGTCAGGCAATAAATGTCAGTTTATAGGCATTATGTATATCCCAAAAGCATCTCAAGAGAGGCAGATAACAATTTAGCTGTTGTCTAATATCTGTGATAAATGTGTAATAGACACTTTGGGAAGGGTTTAAACAGCCTTCCTCCTAAAACTATACTTAAGAGATCGTACTTAAGATGTGAGTCTATCAAATAGAGATTATAGAAGTTATAAGTTATCTCATACAACCAGTATATTCGTCTTAACCAGTCAATTCATACGAGTTGGTTATTCGTGTCCATATTTCTGTGTTCCGCCTGTCATATTTGAGAGAATAAAGATAAAACCCTATTGAATAAACTTTCGTATTGTCTTAATTCCAATAGGGTTGTGGTGGGATGACGGGAAATTCCTGTTGCGGTGATTCTGTGAACTAAGGGGCATCATGAAGCTGTTTCTGATGCCCTTGTTTTAGGTCATCTTATTATCCTTTATTTCTTCTGTCTGGCTGTTGCTTGTTGCCAGTGGCGCAGAAGGCATTCTAAACGTTATTCCCCGACCTACCTCGAGATTTCACAAGGATATTCCAGCTGTAAGGTATCACCGTGCCATCTTTTCGCTGATTATCTCCTGTTTTTCGGTATTTTTATTAAAAGAAGTTTACACTATACATTCGCCAAAATTTAAATCTCAATCAGGTGTAGAAATGAAACACTTATTGATTTGCCGAATCAAAACCTTGATAAATCCGATAAAATTAAAATTAAAATAATATAGTTCCTGACTTCCGGGTTGAAGCCAAGCTGAAAAAAATCATGCAAGTCTTATATACTACAATTGACAATTGGTGTCTTAGGCCAGTGGTTTTAAAAAGTGTTGATGGGTCAATTAATTCTATGCATGACGGTTACGCGGTACAGACGGCAAAGAAGAAGGAGACTGGTGTAAGCTCAAGTTTTGCAATGACTTTGACGTTGAAAATGAACAAATACGTTAATATGTTGAACAGGAGCAACTGCTGGAGTCATAAACCACAACAATCCCTCAGAAATGCATCCACAGTAATACAAAGACGGCTGATAAAACCGCCACACCATGTGTGAATAGTCCGAAGCGGATAACGGAGAGTTTATTCTGCAATATTTTCCTTATATTTGGGGCCGCACTTTTTTAGTTTTAACAGATTCTATAGTTAACAAACTTTTGCAGATTAAAACACGTACGGGAATCGAAAGTGTCGACCTCAGCCAGGCACTGAATTTTAGTTAAATTAAGACTCGATCCTCGGCTGGCTGCATAGACATGGAACTTGATCTAATATTTTTTTTAAATAATCGCGCTTATGTAAAATATTGTAAAAAAAAAAAAAAATTCTAAAGTGTCTATTGATCTGTACGGGTGAGCTGGGATGAGTTGTCTCAGAGGTGAGTATATACAGAACCAAAATCAAAGTATAGACATTTTACCTTTAAAGGTCAGATTTTATAATAACAGAAAAAGTGAAACACGTGTTCTTGTTTACAAAGTATTCTGTAGTCCATCCACGGTGTGATTCGACTAGTATCACTGCGAGTTGAAAGTTGGTTTCCGATAGACATGAAGGTTCGGCGATACCTTAGAGTTGGAATCTCCGCAAGTAGGTCCGCGAATAATGTTTAGAATGGCGTAGGAGGTTTATTTCGCCCATTGGGTTGGCTCGTCATCATGTGGATGAAATAACCTAAAAGTACTGCCTAAAACTCCGATCAAATAAACAAAGCATTTGTCCCATATAAACTCTTTTCAATAAAACTGGGGTGCCTGTTTGCAAATATACACATGGAACAGGCCACAGGTTAGTGTCCACGATGGTTCAGAAGGTTCGCCTGTGGAATAGCTAGGCCACAGAGTAGTGTCGCCAGTGTTTGGGAAGATTTACCAGTTGAGCAGCTAGACCACAGAGTAGTGTCGTTGGTGGTTGAGAGAGTTCTCCTATGGAACAGCCTGACCCTTGGCCGTATCCCTAGTCATATAAGCGAAATATCCGACGATGGCGAGAAAGTGAACAGCTATCTACAGATTAGTGTCGTTGATGGTTGACAACGTTTTTCCAGGGAACAAGCCAGAGTAGTGTCGTCCATGGGCCAGAAGGGTGACAAGCCAGAGCCAGAGTGGTGTTGTTGGTGGTTGAGAACGTTTTTCAAGGGAACAAGCGAGAGAAATGTCGTCGATGGGCGAGAAGTTTGACCTATGGGACAGGGGAACAAGCCAGAGTAGTATTGTCGATGGTTAAGATTGTTCAGCCATGGAACAAAGCCACAGAGTTGTGTCGTCGATAGCCAAAAAGGCTCTCTTAACTAGTGTGGTTGGTAGTTGAGAACGTTTTTTCCAGGGAACAATCCAGAGTAGTGTCGTCGATGGGTGAGAAGGTTGACCTATGGGACAGCTAGGCTACATATTAGTGTCGTCGATGTGCGAAAATGTTCACCTATGGGACAGTTAGGCCACAGATAAGTGGCGTCGATGGGTGAGATAGTTAACATCTGGAACAACTGGCCTACAGAGCAGTGTCGTCGATGGTTGGGACAGTTGGCCAGTGGTGTATATATTTCCCTAACCTTGTTATGCGAGTTCCTTTAGGCAAGGTCAACCAAAATGAAGTTTTTCAGCGGCTAGGAACAGATTGTCTATGGTGTTGCAATGACTTCGTTCGCTCTAATAACGTTTTGGCAGAAAGGGGCTATTGTTTAGTAGTAACCATTGTAAGCTGTTCCTTTCTAATTTCAAATTACGTATATATTGTTTTACGATGGCGTGTAAATAGTTTCGGAAACGATATATATGTTGGAATTATGATATAAGAGAAATAACCTTGATCACTGCGTTATAAACCCTAATCAAACAAACCGAACTTTATGAAATAATGCGATGTACTCGGACTGGATTCGGATATTAGACTGTCTCAATCACTTGCCCCCATCATGGATTTTTGAAAGCCATATTTTGTCTACGTCTCTGAAGAATACAGATGTGATTACTCATTTTTGAATCCGATGGGCAATCGATGCCTTTGCTACTATGCTCGAGTAAAATACTAGTAGAGAATCCGCTTACATTCTAACTACATTTCTAGGTGAACGTATGTTATGAGATAAACGATTGAATGCTATTCAAACCATAGCACAAAGCTCGCAAAACTTTATGAGTATTTTGTATTAAAAAGGAGAGCAGGGACTATACAAATCTTACAATTATTGACGTATCAAGTTGTACCCTAACGGATTGTCAGATTCAGTCAACAATTTGTCTTACAGTTATCTCTCAAACTGGAAATAATCGGTGCAAAGAAGAAATTTTAAACCGTGAAAAGAAGAAACTAATTAATCATCTATTATATTGGCTACCGTATGTGCAGATGACAGATATCCGTGCATTAAGGTGAATTTCTATTGAAATCCTAGTTCGCCAATGTGCGCTTAAATGTATGACAAACGAGCAATTCGAAGCTGGCAGACTGATATGCGATTATGATATGAGAGGGCACATCTGGAACTATGTCTGCGATGTAGTGTATCGAAATACTAATGTCAACGATTTAAATATATTTAATATAAGATATTAAATGGAAACTCACTAAGGTGTGATTTATTGCTAAAATTTTCTTCCAATATGCATTAAGTTTAAAAAATTTTAAAAAATAAATTCACCTTTTTGTGTCCAAATTGTGTGGTGCCTAGAGTGTGGACAAAGGCGAGAAGGCGTCATGCGATGGAAAGGTTGCGACTGGATTGATTGATTGGTGTTTTACGCCACATTCAGCGGTATTTCAGCTGCGCTGTGGCGTGAACATAATCTTTTTCTCTCAAAGTTTCTTGATTTAAATACAAATTTCAAACAGACTGCACCCTTGGCAGTAAAGATAAGGAAATAGAAACAAATCAAACGAACATGACATACATTAGTTTATAATTTTTTACTTGAAAGTAGCTCTACACGCCAACTCTGGTACGCAAGCAAAACTTTGAAAATGATTTTAACAATGGCATTCAATCATTATTACCAGGATATGAAAGAAATGACACCTAAAGGGAGGAAGCATTGTTTTATCATCAGCAACTTTTGGTAAGGACCTCAATTTTTAGCGGACTGTTGATAACTTAATTTTATAAAGAAATCTGAATACAATTTTCGCTGTTATGCGCGAGTGCGTCCAGATTCTAAGGGACAGTTAAAATGGCATGTGACACCAGTGACTTATAATATGTCGAAATACCTTTCAATAGGCAGCTTAGCTTAGAACACAGACAGACAAATCTGACAAAGAGAAATTCGTTTTATTTATACTGTCATGTTATAAGGTCTACTTATTTTATTCTTTGCCTATGGGTTTATTTTGACAGTTTCATCACCTGTCACACAATTAATAGTATTAATAATTAATACTCAGTGCGGGTGCTTTTGGTGTGACAATAACTGAAATATCCGACTTTAGCTCTTTTTCGTTTGTTTGTTTAGGGTTTAACATCGTATTCACGGGTATTTCATTTATGTATAGATGGATTGTCCACGTTTCATATAGACTTACTTAAATACGATTGATAAACGAGAGTTCGACAGACTCTAACCAGCAAGTCCCGCCTCAGGCAATCCCCTTTTTTAAATGCGTATATTGCCCATAAGTGAGGACAGTATTATTGTTGTATAATACATTCCATTTAGTCCAAGGTTTTCTGAATGGTCCTGTCATTTCTGTCCATACATTGTCAAAACAATGACACATTCTGTTATAAAATAAAACGACAGTACATATAGTCATATTACAGTTTCTTTGCTTTTCAACTGTTTATGGGATTAAAGGTAATAACCCCTCCAAAGCAATAAGACTGTCTAGTTATCATTTAATATGAAATGTGCCACGCTCACGAAGCTTCGTGATTCTCTTATTATTCCGGGACAATAAATTGTTATTAATACCTAATAAACAGGATAAGCTAATTTACATCTGTCATATTGTACAGGAGTGTTTGTTACCAGCAGTCAACAAAGCGCTAAATAATTTCAACGACATGCAGCCATGCTGTATATAGATCATTGAGCGAGCCACAAGTCGAAACCTCCCTTAGCCTACAGCCAACAATACAAAACCATGCATTTTGTTATCAAAGATGCCAATTGTTGAATTGTTTTCCACATACGTTGAATTCTTTTCCACATATGTAAAATTATTTTCCACATATGTGAAATTCATATATGTGAAAAAGAAATCAACATATATGGAAAAGAACTCAATATTTGTGGAAAAGAATTCAACATATGTTGAAAATAATTCCGTTTTGTGACTTCTACCTTTATTCTACATATGTTGAATTATTTTCCACATATGTTGAATTCTTTTCCACAAATATTGAATTCTTTTCCAATTCACATATGTGGAAAAGAATTCAACATATGTGGAAAAGAATTCAATATATGTGAAAAATAATTCAACATATGTGAAATTCACATATGTGGAAAACAATTCAACATATGTAAAATAAAGGTAGAAGTGATAAAACGGCTTGCCATAACAATAGGGCGCCGTACAATAGTCGCTTCTACACTAGGATTTATTTTTATCAGCTGCTAAACTCAGTCCGCATAGCGACGTGAGTACATAGCTTTCGTCACATTTTGATATTTGCTTATTCTTAAACGATATATGAAATTCATTTGGTTTATTTGTAGTTCCGGTTTGTAGGCTTCTACTTATGGGTAGATATACAGAAATAAAGCAAGCGTTATGGTTGATGTTTTTGGATAGAGATAGGTGGACGACACCAGAGCCTTGACTTACGGACTTCTGATTTGACTTCTACTTCGTTTCACTGAACATAAACCACACAAAGAGTCACAAATCAAAGGGCAACATGTCATGATCAGTCCTTTGATTCCACTGGGATGATTGCCACTGAAACTACAACCCGCTAATATAAAATCTACGTGTAATAGAGTCAAAACTTTGACGAAAAATATTAAAACGCTCCAACGCCAAATAAAAATTAGTAGGCCTAATATAAAATTATTTCTCACCGTCAAATATTAAATTCTCATCGCTTATATAAAATCCTTACTCAATAAATAAAACCAGTTTTAACGCTGAATAAAAAAGCGACATTAGGAGGCATGAGCATGCGGAATAGTCAGTACCATACGGTAATGGAAGGTTATATTGTCGACAGAACAATTGTTGTCCGTGCAAATGAATGACACCAACTTAATTTCGACAGACGAGATAACAAATGAAGTGACAAATGAGCCATATACTATATATAATGTGTGTAATAGTATTATATATTATTAGCTATAAAACCCATTATATAATAACATACACGTAATATTACCCAATGACACTATTAAATATAATTATTATATTTTCATTCAATATTGCATTGAATTTGATTATATAATAAAGCAGGTGTCTTCTGTATAATTGTATGTATTCTGCTGATCAAATCGACCGCCTTAGTCATAATATTTGTATTGACACAGCATTAACACCTTGCACAAATTGCTTTATACCAGTTAATATCATTACACGTGAACACATCTATGTTTAGTCGAAAATAGTCACAATCTTCGTATGTAAAATTTAGACAGTTGCCACACAGGTTACTTTGCGTGAAATTTGTAGGCCCTCTGGTTCGTTTCAGTTTGCTTCTTCGGTTGGAGATGTCACAGTCAGAGAACAAGACTATGATGGATTCAGATGGGTCTACCGAAGCTGATACATCTAACTGGGAACACAGCTGTATGGTAGACATGTTTTTCAATGCGGCCCTACATACTCTCCATCGTATTCAATTTGAGTACTTAATTGACTGATCCCGGTAACATTTGCCATTTATATCGTTTTACAGAGCAAAAACTTGTTTGACGTCAAATATAGCCGTTTTATATTTCGCGTTGAATATTTTATATTTGGCTGAGAGAATTAATTCTATATTAGGCGTTATATTTTGCATTCGTGACTTTTTTATATTGTAACGTTAAACTTTTTATATTACCGGTAGATTTGATATTACACTTCACTTTTTATGTTACACATCGATTATATATCACACATCGATTTTATATTAGCCAGTTGTACAAAAGTCTATAGATTCAATAACAAATGCTAGTCGTAAACTATAATAAGGTTATGATATATTCATGTCCTTCCGTGCGAACACATGTGACATACACGCATCTTAAACTTACAGACAAATGACCGTGTTATCTACGTGTTATTATAACCTTAACAACTCCCTGTATAACCTTTACTATGAAAGACTTTTTTGCTGTAATCTTGTTTGATGCTTAAATATGATTGATTTTCGGTAGTCTACTCCAACGGTAATTGGAGTTGTTTTGATCAGCCGTAAAATGTATCTAACTCCAGCTCTCAAGTAAAGCCATCGTAGTTACGGCCAGGAAGCACGCATTGGTAACCAGCTATTTAGTTCGCTCCGGTCGGTTGCTCGAAGGGCTATTTTATTCAATCCACCATTAGATCACATTCCGTCATGTTGAAGATCTATCTCCGATATTTAATCTGGTGTTACCGACTAATAGTTTTGGAGCAAATGACCCCTACAGACGCATGTGTCCAAAGTCAAGTCTCCTTGAAAGCGATGTGACTTTCTACCAGCCCGTCAGCGACCGTGACCTAGTGGTTAGGGAGTGAGCCATCTAACCCTACTTCGATGTACTTTCACGGGAACAAGTGAAATACCCTTGGATATTAAGTTAAACCCCAGGCATACAATCGAACAAACTCTATTTGG
>JARFOD010130435.1:0-13833 GCA_031763545.1 Mopalia muscosa
CGATGCCTGAATAGACATTGAAACGTTGCACCCTTAATAAACTAGAAGTTGTAATCCATAAAGCCTTGTGTTATGTCGTGAATTAATGTATAATTATATAGTGAATACCTAGTCTTGGGCCGGAGTATACTCGCGTTAACTTCGAGGTGAGACACGAGAGTTTGGATATTTTGCAGCTAAAAATTTTCTAAAACAAACGGATATTATTTACCTATTTTTTTGAAAAATATTTCAAACAATAAATTGAATCCAAGGCCTATATATTTAAGTACAGAAACCGAATCTCCAGCAGTAGAAATGATGGATAAGTTAGTTTGTTTAATTGAGGTTTAACGTCGTGCTCATTAAGGGTATTTCACTGTCTCTTGCTTAAATATGATGAAAAAATGGACTTAAACCTCCTAAAAAAAACACCACCGCGATTATCGGAGCCACGCCGCATGACTCGTATATAGGCGAACCTGGTGGTTTAAAGAGGGACTTGAGTCTATATATGAACGGTTTGTTGCATGGTGTAGGATCAGTAGGCTGACGTGCTAACCAGTAACCACTAAACCACGGTTGCAGACATTTTAAATTGCCAGTTTGGAGTCTATGGGCATCTTCGCTAGCAAAGAGTTTTATTCCGAGCTACAACCTAATTGGCGGATTGTTCGTCTCTGCTAGTAAAAATGACAGCGGTAGTCAATAATGAAAATGGGGAAGTGTTGTCGAACAAAGGATATGTTAATTCCGGGTATTCAATCATCTCAATGAGAGTGTTACATATGTACCCATCCCTACAGACACCAACTCTCCTTATATACACCAATATAGTGTTTTAACAAAGTTAAAAAAATTGTCAAAACTTTATTTCGAAACTTGGTAATGTTATCCACCAGGGGGCGTAGCTGCAATTATTTTATATGCGATTGATTTGCCAAGGGTTGTTGTAATGCAGAGTAGCTCGGAATAAAACTCTTGACTAGAGAAGATGGAGTATAGGTAGCGGACATTCACTTACCATCTGATGGAAGAGCCTCTTCGCTAGCCACGAGTTTTTCTCCGAGCCACATTAATGTTTTGTAGACTAGCTCGGAATAAAACTCTCGCATGGCTATAAAGCCAAGATGAGCGAGTGACACGGCTCCCAAAACTAAGAGTAGGGGCCTATAACGAATGATTTTGTGAACTTTAGAAAGTCAATATGCACTCTATTTTCGATAGTGTGGGATAACACTTTATTATTTTGAAATGAACTAAATTCTGTTCAATTAACTAAGTTTTATCCCCAAACAACAAAACAGCAGCTATATGACTATACGAAAATCCGATTACGGGTTTGATTCTTTAAGGTGCCGTTAGCATACACGTTCTCGTCATTAATTATGTGGATTAATTTCGTTGAAATTTTTAATTTATGACTATATAATTAAGACGGTTTTAATTAATTAGCAATCTAATGAAGACAATCTCATTTTTATATTTATAACACATAGGCTACTTATTTATATAACTATTGGTTGGTCTGTTCATTGTTTCAAATTTCATCATGCATTTATAGTTCTTTGTTGGTCATTTCCTAGCATTTTGGACCTATTACTCCGCCAATATACTCAACTGCTTTCTGTAAGTACATACGGAAAGCAGTGGGGTGTATTGGCGGAGTAAAACAAAGCATTTATATGAACGTGATGCATTTCTGGTTGCCAGAAATGTCAACCAGCTCGGGTCACAGCTGTCAGACAATCGTTCGTTTTATGAAAAACTTTCATTTAAAAATAATATTTTATAAACCTATTTACCAGTATAGGCCTATACATCGGAAGTCTATTTATTCTAGTACACAATTTCACACACTTAAATAAAACCAGTCATAATGGTGCACTACACTATAGTACTGGCTTTATTATCATAGATTCTAGGCCAAACATCACGGGAGAAACGTCTGTTTGTAGAGCTATGGTATAGAAACAATCTATTATGATGACAACGATTTGTCAGGGGGAAAGGACTGAAGAAAAATATTATTAATTATCCGGATCAACCTGACAAAGCCCTTGTGGATTTTGATCAGGTCGTTGCTACTCTTAATGGTACAGAGAAACTTCGTAGAGGTCTTCTCAAGTTTGCTGTATAGACGCCTCATGATGGATGTAAAATAAACATGTATATTGACACTATAGTTCATAATTCAAACAGTTTCTGACTTTTAGTTTTTCAGTCACTGGTGAGAACTTTGTTAAAATAAAGACATTGTATTATATTTTGTAACATTGTCTGAAATGAAACTATGTACTATATTGTATTCTTGGCAATAAAAAAAAATATATATCAAATTTAATAAACTGTTAAATATGTTATTAATATCCCTATACCACGCATGTTTTCTCTCTTTGTACTATTATTTCGTGTGTCCGAAGTCACCCCCACTGTTTTCGGACGGTGTTTGAGATAACTCAGATGCCCCACTAATTATCGGAATAAATATTAAATAGAAAAACTAAATGCTGATTTACAGTTCATCAATTAGAAACGGTTAAAAATTCTATAACATTTGGGTCTTTATTTCGTATTTTACAAAAACCGCCAAAACCCGCCCGAATCCACCCCCATTGTACGGTAGTGTAGAAAGTAGATAAGCAAATTTAAATTAAATGTGCAATGATTTCCCAACTAAAATGTAATGAAAATGTTGAAATCTCTACACAGTGCTGACTACATGTTTATCATGCAGTTGATTTGTAACAGGCGTGTCAGAATGGCAATGACCGATTGACGTCAGAGATGATGTGCGCATGTATAAAGTGATGACTTTCGAGTGGAATTCTCGGGGGCGCAGTTTGATCTACGGAGAAATAGAAAATTCTCTCACTTTGCGAAGTTCTGATTAAAAAAAAAAATTGTTCAAATCTTCTCGATCAATTGGAAGATTTAGAAAAAATCTTAACCACACCAGCCGATTTGTTTTGCTACATTCCTTTTAAAACAATTAAATACTTTATAGTGGGCTTCTTTTCGAGATACTATATTGCCTACTTAAATTGTTTAGATTTTTTTCCATTAAGTCTCTCGTTTAACCAATAAATATATAAAACATACCCCAAATATTTCTAGGCTTAAAAAATCCCCAGCTTTTAAAATAACATTTAACAATATTTGAAAAACTCAGTAAGACATAAATTTGCCTAATTATAAAGTTCTCTTATTGAGTCGAAACGGTCTCTATTGAAGTCATTTAAGCTGATATCAACGTTCTGTGCTGTAACACATCAGGAATAAATTTTGGAGGAAGTTCATAAAATGATAAACAGTTCATTATGTTGACCATAGGCCTATATGTGTTTCAATTTATTTGAATCATCTGCAAGATACATGCATGTTATTTACACATTAATTTTCTTTTTAAAATACTTTTTGGGTAAAATGTACAACAATAACAGAAATGTCTCATTGATTCATGTCAGTGATTTGGCACCAATGATGTAGAACAAAAGTTAGGTTTACATGTATCATGGCATTAAGGCCTTTCACCTTAAACCGAGTAGGATCGTGCGAACGACCCCGCATGTATTCGCTATCCAATTTTACATTCCCCCCAAACAAAGTTGCCTCCCCTTACATCGAAGCTCTTCAGTCGAAAGAGACCTGTCAAACTTTTCACACAAAAGACTTTCGATACTTTTCAAGTTGTGGGAACAAACAAGTCCCTCTGACGAAGGTAAAACTATTTATTTAGTTATAACATTTAGCTACTGATACATGTGGTAAATAAGGAATCATTATATCCTTTAATTTCAGCATTCGAAAGATTTGCCCTGCAGTGCAAAGTTAAAAAAACTTTTAGGAACTTTTAGGTTCAGAATCGAAGTCAACTTTGAACCGATAGCGAAAGCGAAAGTAACAACAATAGAACATATTTGACCATCAGTAATTTACAAAGCGTTTTCTGTATTTTAACCTTTGGTACCATAACAGTTCAACTAATGAAAGTGTCAATTTTTGTTTATTTTTAATATTAGTACTATATTTACCGCGTTCTTTTTGCGTGTATATTATAATATAGGTTAGGTTGTAAGCTCAAAGAATTTATTTCCTTGTTACTAGACATTTTTGGAAGGCCTTACGTACCTATAACTATAAGGCCTCCTTTCCCCAACACACACCAGACACTTTAGCTAAGGTTTCACATGTCAATATTCAAAATTGCGTTTAACATGAAAACAAAATATAAATATGATGGCAAATACCACATGCGTTTTAATCATGCACCTTAGCCTTGAGCTACAAGTATTCCACAGACATTCCACAGTAAATCACTTTCAATACGGGCGGTCACTATGCAGGACTGTATAGCGGCAGTGAGAAAGATCGACAATACGGCCACAATGTCATTCATATTTCATCCACATTAAAAAAACATGAACTTTTGTAAACAGGTATAGCTTAGATCTTTTAGTGTCAATATTAAAAGTGCCAAACCCAGCAAACATACTATACATAGCTGCAACTTTGTATACCAGCTATATATTTTATAAAGTTGCACAGTAACCAAATAGCAACATTACTGCAACATAATTATACACTCAAAAACGTTGTAGTTTGACCCTTTCTTGCAAGGAAAAGATTTTCACATCAGATTTTAGCACCAATTCTGAATTGGTTTTTCTGATTGATTTGGGACTTTAAATGGAAAATCGTCGAAATTTGAAAATCGACTACATATGGTTACTAAAATAGCATTTATGGGCTTGGAAGTGATGGGTACCCAGTTTAGAATTTTGGTGGGGGTAAAGTTTGGTTACTATAGTTACCAAATGGTTGATACCTAGAAAACGTATAAAAATAGTCCAATATTAACTGAACGATTTGTCTTTTGTTTTATTAAAAAATTTGTTGTACATTTCGAGATATTGGGATTCGAACATCTGACTTTTATTAAGAGTCTGCTGTGAATCTCGAGTGATGTCACCAGGGGAATTCACCAAGTCACTGGTATCTATAGAAACCTGACTGCCATTTTGTTATTTCTCATTATCTAAAAACTATTCATTTTATTCCAGGATGGAGTTGTCATTATCTGCCACGGAGTCGTCATTATCCGGCACAGATTGTTCCGAATGAAGTTTCCCCTGCCTACGTCATAGCTTAAATAACTTGTATGAAAAGTCGCAATTTTATTAGTGAATAACACAAATTCTAAGCATCAGAAAAATATGGGATTTACTTTACAGCTAGTTTATAGTATTATCTTTGTAATTCAATCTCTTTTAACCTTATTTGAAACCCATTTGGGAATACCTTTTAACTTCAGGTTTGAAAAACTAAATTATCCTGAAATATTGTGTGTGAAGAACCAGGTTATTGTAAGATTTCATGTGTGAAGCACAAGATTATTCTGAAAGGTTGTTTATTAAACTGCATATATGATGCTCAAATTAATAGTGAAATGTAAGGTGTTAATCACAATGTTATTCCTAACACAAGGTATGACTACAGGTGTGATGCTCTGTTTTGCTACTCAGGTGTGAAGCACTAGGTTATTTTGAAACTACATGTGTAAATCACAAAGCCTTTTGTAATTCTGAATATTCAGGTACAATGTTTTTGGTTATTTTTAATCTTCAGGTGCAAAGCCTTTGTTAATTCTAAATCTTCAGGTGCAAAAGCCTTAAGTTATTTTGAATCTTCAGGTGCAAAGCCTACAGTTATTTTGAATCTTCAGGTGCAAATCCTTTGGTTATTTTCAAGCTTCAGGTGTGAAGCCTGTGGTTATTAATATCACATACAGGTGTCAGGGGCTTAGCCAGAAATCAAAAGTAGGGTGTCCACTTTTGACAATTTTCCTATCTCCTGCATGTTTAATTTTACTAAAACAGAGTGTCCAAATGAGTCAATTGTTCACTTCAGGGCATCCATTTGGACAGGTGCCTGTCTAAGCCCTTGACAGGTGTGAAGCCTTCAGTTATGGTTAAACTTAAGGTTTGAAGCCTTCAGTTAACGCACTTTATTTCATTCTTTCCTTTTTTTCATGCCTAAAATATCCAATATACCCTTTTCAATATTATGCATGTGAATAAATATTAAAGATATGCTATAAGTCTAGTTTGTACACAGGGGTTAATGGATGTCAATTTCTAACAATTTTGAGCATGATAAATTCAATCTTATTCTCTTAAAATGTATGAATATATTAATACGTATATCTATTACAAAATCACAAAAATCTGTAGGACCTACGAAATAAGGTAAAACTTCCCTTTGTATCACACAGGTTGTAACACTCCATCTATTTAACAGATATATTCATTGACTAATTTTTGTGTCTTTGGTTAATCTCTATATCTCTAAAATACCAATTTGTTGGCTGATTTATTCTAAACCCATGCTGAATATATCGTTGGGCTACATATTTAATAATACTTTATACACCATGTTGTCAGTAGAAGTTACCCATAAGCCATAACACAACTCGAGATTAAGGTCTATTAATAAACTGGTCTCTGGAGGGTTTGTAGAACATAAGATGATTCATTAAGTTTAATTAATCTACATCTTGTGCCATTGCTCTTAAGAAATATCACAAACCTAAACATAAAACATTGAATATATTTCCCTAAAATTCTATGTTTTCCTATAGAAATGAAATATTTAATTCCTGAAGATGATAACTTTCATAGGCCAAATTAAACATATTATTCGATCTACAGCTGTGTACAGACTTCGCTCTATCTTATCGTAAAATCCCTTGTTAGTTTTTGTTTTAATTTATATATTTTTATTTGATAGAAAGACAATTTTTGCTGGTTTCCATCAAGTTTGGACTGCTGGTTCCCTGGTTAACAAGCCCAGAGGCCACTTTCACAAAATGTTGTACAAAAAAAAAAAAAAAAAGGATACAATTACGCCATGGTAAACTATAGCGTAAAAATATTGTACAATATTCCATCGTCGTAAGTCATTTTGGGAAAGTGGCTCCTGGGGGCTTGTTTCACAAAGCGATCTTAGCTTACGTTGAAGGTAACTGTTATGGCAACACTATGTCTTCAACACTGGTCGCCATGGCAATTAAGTTTTGCATAAGCTAAGATCGCTTTGTGAAACGGGCCCCAGAGCTCTAACCGACGGAGATACAAAATCTGACAGAAGAAAGACCACAAATTTTAATTTATTCATATTTGTTTACATTTAATATAATTTGTTTTCAGCCATGGCTCAAAGAGGGAGATTGAAAGGAGAGATAGCACAGTGGCAAAAAAGGACAGATGAACACCAAGAGAAACAGTTGGTTAACCCATTCTCCGATTGGGAAGGGGCGTCCCATCGTGCCAAACTGTCCAAGGATGATGCTAACTATGGCCGCCCTGTCCAGGGCTCGAAAACAGAGATTCGTGGAAAAAAGGCTGGAGAGTCGGTCAACGGTGAGATTGGTGAACTCTGTAATGTCATTCGCGATCTGGGACAGGAGCAGCCTGATGGAACAGTCGCCGTTTCTTTTAAAGACTTATTCGACACCTACACTCGAATTTCCAACAAGCTTGTTGGAATGCTAATGAGAGCCCGCAAACAGAACCTGGTAACCTTTGAGGGAGAAATGCTTTTTCAGCGTCGAGATGATCATGTGATCGTCAGCTTAATAAAACATCCAGATTCTTTTTTGGAGAACAATGGGAGCTAACTCTTCCTAAACAGTAATGTTTTTAAAAAAATATGAAACCATTAGCAATTTGTCAGTTATTGATTATTTTGGAAGTCTCATATGTTGTGCTAAATGACTTTCTATATGATACAATTTTATTTAAATTAACAATATTTGTTTTACGATTACTATATTATAATAGTAGCCTATATGGGTGATCTTTGAGAAATTTATTACGTAGCGTTTTTGCCTACATGTGCAATATTTTACAATATATATATAATCATGTAGTTATCTATTAAAACATACTTGATTTGAATTTATTATTGTGGGCTCTTTTATTTTGTCGTTATGTCATAGCCAAATCTTTTCTCTATTCATCACATTTTTTTTAAATTTATGCAAAATATTTGTCTCTATACATGTGCAATCATATACTTTCGTCCATATTCACTCAAATGTCCATGAATTAAAGCCACTAGCTGCTTGCCCCCCTCCCCCACCACACCTTCTCTGGCTAATTAACTTTCCAAAATTATTGAAATGCTTTACATTTTGGTTGTGTTAAGTGTCAATTAAATACACTGCCATCATATAAGGGAAACACCCTTCAGTGGAACAACCACAATAAACAATTAGGTTTTTTATTTTTGTAAAGTCATAAACACAGGTAGACTTTCAAACTTTTGCATGTGAACAGCTCATCTGTCTAGCGGAGACTGTTCCTGTCCCATCCACCGATTGGTGCCTACCAGCCAATGAAAGGCGTTGGAACCACCAGACCAGATTATAGGTGACCCTGTCTGCCATTGGTTGTAATAGCTCTTACTTACTACTCAACCATGTTGAAGCCACTGTCTCAAACTCACTTGTTACTATATGCACCTCTGGAAAAAATGTAATTTCTTGCGACCACTAATTTTCAGGTTAAAAATTTCTCACCAGATTCTACATACAGCGAAAATCTTAAACATCATGTACTATAGGTTTAATTTTTATGCGATAAATTCATATAAATGCAATAAATTTTTTTTTCAATTTGACATCAATATTGGAGTGGGTTTCATAAATTTAAAATTTAAATAAATTAACAAAAGTTTTTTTTAAAATTTCTCACCAGACCTAGATTTCACATGACCATGGGTTGCATGGTCGCATGATTTTCCAGGGGTGACTATACGGCATATGATTTTTGGAACTTAGACATGACTTTATCTAAGAAAGGAATAAAAAAACATGCATAAATGATGGCATCTTCACTAGCCAAAGTGGATTTTGAGCCTCTTATACCACAGTATACAACTACATGATCTATTTCATGAAGTGGTAGAAAGATGTAGTTGGAATCTCTAACTTTTGTACATGAACAGCTCATCCAATTAGCGGAGCACGTTTGATGGATTCTCCACTGCACACTGCTCCTTACCTTATTAGTAGAAAACTAGGAGGAAACCGGCTAACCACTAAGCCACGGGCTGAGGTACCCAATGAAAAGCCTGGATCTGAATGGCCTGGTCTGAAGTGACGACCGCCATTGGTTGTAATAGAGAGTAGCTTTTAATTCTTACTCTACCCAGGGATCCAGTCTTCAGCCCACCTGCTTAAAAAACTGAGAGAAAAGTTTACAAAAAAACCCAAAACAACCCTCCAACTGCTGGAGTCATTGTCGTGCGACTTCCTTTTTGTTTGTTTGATTCATTGGGGTTAAATGTGGTACTCAAGGGTATTTCACTTAAATAACAATAATTGTGATTACAATAATTACATCCAAGTAGGATTTAGTAAGCAGACAAACTAAGCCATTTGACCCGTGGGAGAACATGTGCTGTTTAATGAAGGAGAATCAGCAGACCAACACCCTGACATCTGGTAGCATATATCACCCTGAAGAAGCTCCACCAGACATCTGGTAGCATATGTCCCCCTGAAGAAGTTCCACCAGACATCTGGTAGTATATATCACCCTGAAGAAGCTCCACCAGACATCTGGTAGCATATATCACGCTGAAGAAGCTCCACCAGACATCTGGTAGCATATATCACGCTGAAGCAAATATCTCAAGTTTGTTTAAATTACTTCTGAGTATAAGATTTCAGACACTTCAATCATTTTAATTTGGGGTGCAATGCCACACCTAGGCTATTTCACTCAAGGTGTTGTAGACCAATGGGATTGATTGATTTGTGTTTTATACTGTGCTTAAGGGTATTTCAATAACATGATGGTTGTGTTTGTTTTGTTTGATTGGGGTTTAACGTCGTAAGGGTATTTCACTTATATGACGACATGCCAGCCCAATGGGTGAAGGAAACAACCCTCGACACCACTGGCAACAAACAAAGACAGGACGGGACAAATACAAAGACCTCTACAAAATGGTATATTTTGATAGCAAAACCCGTTTTTGTAATGTTTTTCAGTCATGCAAGCATCTGCATAACTTTTATTTAATATCTACTGTTCTGTACAACGTTGAAAAAAAAAAAAATTTTACAAAATAAAAAAAATCCTACCTGCCTAGCCTAATTTTTTTTTCAAGCCGTTAGAGGAAACAAATAATTTTGTTTTAGGCCTTAAAAGTGCAGGAGCATTATTTTTCCAATAAAGCCAGCTATTTCACATTTCAAGTGGTGTATTAATGGATTCATGTTTAATGATGTGTTTCCGGGGAATGTCAATCATATACAGGTGATGTTTCCTTGTGTGGAATAAAACAGCTCAGTAAAGGTTATTTCAGTGGATATAGGGGACCACCCTAGATGTCACTAACAACACTAAATAACCGGACAGGACAAACACAAAACAAAGATATCACAAACAGATCTGCCCCACATTGCCCCTTTGCTGTGAGAGCGCCAGGGCAACAGGAAGCTCCCTCTGACCACCCACCTATACTGTAAAGGTTGTAGTCCAATAATAGAGAGCTACACTATCACAGCCATTAAATTGAGTAATTGAACTTTATATATACTCTCCTAAGTTTAAAGTAGCACCCTCTTTTATAAGCGAAATATCCTATAACTTCTATAAGTTGGGACACTCTAATTTTGGGACAGGCCACAGAAAAAACATGTGAGACCCCTTGTGGTCATGGCTTGAAAAAATGTAAAAATGTTCGCGACCGCTAACTTTCAAGTTTTAGCGCATATTTAAAAAAAAAATTAATTAAGTTAAAAGTGGTACATATAGGACTATCGACGAACGCAACAGCGCCAAAGAAACAACATTTTTTTCTGTTTAAAATCCATTCTGCATGCCATCCTGTCTCACATAGCATTATCCTAAACAAGCCTGGAATTTTCTAAAATTTCCTGCGAACGATCAAGTTACAATACAATTTCCAGCCAGTGTACTGAACACACATGGAGCCTAGGATAAGGAGTCAAACATATGCAGTTGTAACATACAGTAGTTCATTTGTATTCTAGACATGAATTGAAACACACAGAGGATATTTGCAATTACATTGTATACAAGTTTAAACCAATCAAATGAAGCAAAAACCATCTCTCTGAGGTCAGTGCTCGGTTATTTTGAACCAAATCATATTCTATGAGGTGCTTAAGATTGAGAAACGAAAAACTGGCTCAACCAATGAAATAAAAGATGTTCTCTCTGCGGCCCGTGCTATTGTCTTACAATAGTATTTCTTGAAATACTTCAACTAGCAGGGTGTTTGTAGTTGATTTACCAACATTATCCCCCAGGATGAACAGGCCTATCAGGCAGTGCTCGCTCCCACTGTACCCTGTGTGAAGCTTGCTTTTCAATAGGCATGTAGTCCAATGACTAGTCTACTATTAAACTTTCAAACTGTTTATTATGCAAGGTTGCCACATGTACAATTATATTCTTACTACCAGTTACCTAAAATTCTTTACAGTAATGTGGGAGGACAGACAAGCGAATATATTGGCCTGATTGAGGTGATCTGATTGACAGCGAATTCGCCCGCAAAATTTTTCTGTTGACTTGAGCGCACAGACAGGTGGTGATTGATCCAATAAGGGCAGACAACCTAGTCCTAAAAATAGACCTATATTTTATACGCCATAGATGTGCTTGTGTTTGCACATTGGTTTGCGGTTTGCCCAAATGGAGATTTTTTGTATTCTCGCAATTTTCTGCAATTTTCAACAAATTTCGGTTTGACATTTCTCACCATGGGTCGCATGATTTTCCAGGCGTGCCTGTGGTAAAGACTATTTCTCTGTCCCAACTGCCAGAAGTTACAATAAGGTATCATCATACATGGCACTGAACACAAATAAATCAAGCAGAGCAAATATTAATTGGACAGAATGACTCAGGCAGAAATAGATCATCCAGTGAGGTGTACACCTACAATTAGAAAACTGATCTTAACACTGGGTCCAAAGACATCCTTAGAAGCTAGAACACTAATTCGGCAATTGTATGGTTAAGATGCACAGGTTATTTTCCTTGCAATACTTACTTTACTTTGTTCAGAATTCACTACGGAC
Source organism: Mopalia muscosa (assembly GCA_031763545.1). Classification (NCBI taxonomy): domain Eukaryota; kingdom Metazoa; phylum Mollusca; class Polyplacophora; order Chitonida; family Mopaliidae; genus Mopalia; species Mopalia muscosa. The sequence goes on from JARFOD010130435.1 coordinate 12,104, forward strand.
AATCCAGTATTCATCCTGCTCAATTCAAGTTTACTTTGTCGCTTGCTCTTTTTCTTTTTCCACAAAGAAGCTAATCTAGATGCAGAACTAAGGCTGAGAAGTTGAGCACTGGATTCACTTTGCGGGAGTGTATATGTGCCATTGCTCTTCAAAGAATCACAATCTACAGAGTCCATAACCTCAGGGGGTGTTTCTGTGTGCTGTTTAGGTTTCCTACGTTTCTTGACATGACTACTAGTAGGAGGTTTCGAGGAGGGATCAGATTGATACGTTGGATTTTCATATGCTACTGAACTGTCCAAAGTGTAAGTCCCCGTGCTTACTTCTGTGCTACCTAACAACTGACTTTTGCTACTTTTTTTCTTTTTCTTCTTTGGTTTCCTTTCATGAATATTTGTTGCGGAATTGGACTGCATCAGCCTGGTATCATTATTATCATCTGGTCCAACATCTGCCGATACCTGTGTGCGAGTTCTCTTTCCTAGACCAGTCCTCCCTTTCCTCTCAGAACTAGAACCTCTTGATATGCTAACCAGTTTCTTTTTCCCAGAAGGTATGTACTCTCCTTGAAATGGGTCAGTTGGGGACATGCTATCTATCATGTGTTCATAGTTAGTGTGCTGACTGGTATACCTGGCAGAGCGAATGCGTGATTCGTTTTCTGTGTTCGTTGGCGCATTGTTGAGATGACTGCCATCAGTCTGGTCTGTTGATATTCCTGCACCATGTGATGGTCTCTCATCGACCACGTAGGCCTGGTCTGTCGGGTGAGGTGAATTAGCGCCCCTGGGAGAGGATTCAAACTCTATTCCCCACTGACTCATTTGATGGCGTCTTTGGGTCTGTCTAGCTGTTAGTTCATCCATGGGAACTTGATCTTGATTGTGCCGTGATGATAAATCCTGTTCAGCCATTCTTTCTTCCGACTGCTGGGTCTGTATTCCAGAAAGGCTGTCTAAATCTCTCTCTGAAGCCACATCTAATTTCCGTCTATAATATGACTCATCCTCTGACATGACATTAGCACACACACAGGAAAATTACTCTCTGAAAACATAAAATATCAGTAAATATTAGCTCACATTATTTAAACATTTATTATTATTTCTAAGTCTTAAACAGTTTTCTGTTTAACTCTGGTAACACAAGAGATGTAATGATCTTAATCACCTTGATTGGTTACATAAATAGTAAGACTTTATGGATTTTTAACTTCTGGATTTATTCATGCACAACCTTGACTGGTTGCATTGGGATAGTTTTTATTACCTGACCTAACATAAACTTTTTCAACAACATACATGTACATGTAACTACACTAACATATTGCTGTGAACATTTTATATTCAAAGTGATTTTCAAATATGTAACAATACCAACCCTGAACTAGTGATTTCTTTGTGTGATTGTGGGGTTTGAAGTCTTCTTTGGTTATTTGTTTCATATGATGGGTGATGAAGGAAGCTTACCTCAGCCTCACTGGCAACACACAAGAAAAGACAGAACAATTACAAGACATAAAACAAATACAGCCCAATGAGAGCACTAGGTAGCAGGAAGTCGCTCCAATCACCCATGCATTTTCACACCTTGTTACTTAACATAACACAAGGCTTTATGGATTACAATTTCTAGTTTATTAAGGGTGCAACATTCAATGTCTATTCAGGCATCATTCTCAAGCATATATGATCTACAGTTGTACAGTTGTTATATATATACAGTTTTCT
>JARFOD010130446.1:0-13833 GCA_031763545.1 Mopalia muscosa
TACGACAATATCGTATGCAATTGGCTAACTGAAAATCGTATATCTGGTTTATCCACAACAATGTATTAATAATTAACTTGACCGGTTACGAGTGATATACTGGCATGTATATTCACAGACCAAGATCATGACAAGATGTGTGCCTAACCAGTTTACATTATAATGTTACTACTCCAACAGAAGAAAGAACAAGCTCATTATAGCTCCAGATTTCGGTTTGAATACCCTACCCGTATCATGATCATAGCTGGTGAATATTAACTGCAATATACATGTAGCCCCCATTAAATTGTTATATTTATTTAGGAACATTTACCTTAATCTTATCTGTTTTGCCGATGTGCTATGTGCCGGCGTAAATATCACAAGAGTTACAAAAACACTAGAATCGTATATGCCTAGTGTTTATTAATCTAGGCCTATATATGTAGAACGGTTACAGTCCTATCCAATCGAAATTACCAACTTGAATTCATGTTTTTTATCACCTAGATACCAACATTAATTTTCATTTAATATCAAATTGTGCAAAATTCGGCCCTATGAAGAATTAATCCATATCACCGAGTTAACTTTACAGTCTGTCTCAACACAGGCCTAATAACTTAATAAACATGCAAATAAAAACAGACAAAGGTAGAAAGATTTTGTTTGGAAGACATTACTATATTTGCAACAAATATCTGGCAAAACTGACAACGTTCTTGTGATATCTCAAAATTGCTATACCTATAAAAGAACTCAATTTAGTATTGTCATTTTTCGCAGCCATAATAATCTAAAATTACTGTTTTGATAAAGTCAGTTTTGCACACACAAATCTTCACTCCGTTTGTCGCTTTAACTAATAAGTATTTAAACATTTTGAAGTCTTGATTTTGTAAAACTTATTTTAAAGCAACATCGGTCATGTACGCCACGCAATTCAGCCACACATCTTTAATCAAATTTACAATATTTACAAGAATTATTTACATTATATTTACTTAGTATTAGCACTGGAACGGGACAAGAGTTTTTGCTAACTCCCTAACGAATTCTAAGGAAGACTGCTAGCCCTTAAATAGGTAATCTGTGTAAAAGTATAAGTATATTCACTTATCCTTCACAGTCTGCACTATATACCAACTGTTCCATAAGTAAGTGTTTGTAAGTTTCAGAGATAAATTAAAAATAAAATGTTCACTTTGGCAGCAGTCAGTTGTGAAATAGTCTTTAGTTGATCAATGTATTAAATGTGAGGGAGGCGAGGCTCCACCGAATGCCGGGTAATACGCCGCGTAAGGAGGGAGTAAGCCTTGAGTGAGGTAGGTCGGTCGACCGTGGAACAAAGCCGCTGCCGCTGGGAAGGTAATACCGAGTGCCGGGGGTAACATCGGCTTGGACGCCATCCGTAGTTTTTCTAACTCAGCCTCTTGAAGTCTTTTGGCTTTTGCCCGACGATTTTGGAACCAAATTTTAACCTGAGTTTCTGTGAGGTTGAGGGAAGCTGAAAATTCCGCCCGTTCAGCAATTGACAAATATTGTTTTTCTCTGAATTTCTTCTCCAGTGACAATAACTGTGATGTTGTGAATGGTGTCCTCGGTTTTCTGTTCGTTTTGTGTTTTCTTAACGTCATTTTCTGTGGGTTCATTCGTGGAGGTGATGTGGGTCCTGGAAACCAGAGAAAATGAGGGAAATTTCATTAATTGCTTATTAAAATCAACAACAACACTATCAATATCAGCACTTAAAAAACGCTTTGTTTCAATGTATAGAACGAAAATTGTAGATTTGTCAATCGGGTGTTTAAATTAAAGGAAGGTATTCAGAGAATGATTGGACACAAACTGTTCCATTTATCATCATGATAATCATATAACTCCTAACCCGAATGTTTTTAATATTTATATTAATCAACACCATGCATATCAGAAAATAGTAAATATGCATATTTATATGGTATATATATATATATATGGTAAAGCCACTGTTTTATACTAAGCTTTGTTTAGATTTCATGACACAACTTCCCTCTTTTAAATACATCAAATTGACACATTATTCAACTAATGTTAGATGACATAAGGTTAGATGACATAAGTGTTTTAAATGTGGGTCATGTATCTGTAGTTTGTGTATTATATTAATTGAAATGCTTTATACTACATACATTCTGTCTTGCTTTCTGATAAATAATATCAATTCTTACCAACATCATTATCAATTTAATGTTTAAAATTAGCAAAGCAGAATTTAATTAAACTCTCGTAATATGTAGGTTTCCATTATAATTCAATTCATTGATGAAATTACATCTTGTATTTAGAGAGGTGTCTTTTGTCATTTGAGAATTTGTGATTTAGTTTAAATGCATCTTTACATGTATTGAACTATTGATGGAATAACTGACAGAGCCGATTATAAATTTAATTCAGGAAAGCTTTTGACTAACAGCAATGAAATTTCACGCATGACCATTCAGAGCTTTGACTTTCATTTCGGAATAAAAGTCGTTAAAACAAAGTTAAAAATAATCTGATATATACTTACGTGTAAGTGATGAGATCTGAGATGAAGAGTTATAGGGATGAAAACTTCCTGTCCCCCCGGGAAGGGCCCACCGGGGGCTAGTGTGATGAGGGACAGGCCGAAGGGGAGATGGGTGACCATCGGGCGATGACCGCACACTCTTCAAACACTCAGGCCGCCGTAAAATATCCACAACAGAAAAAGGACTTTCCAAGGGATTCACGGTCAGTCCTTGTTTTGAATGATGTCTCGGTGACGGAGAGTCATTGTGTTTAGATATAATAGATTCTACACTGAAGGAAATATGTGATCTTTGTGAGGTTGTAGTATTGTTCTGTGTGGTAAGTTCTGGAGAGTCGGTTTCTCCTTCATCGCTGCTTCCTCGGTCACTTCTCAAAATATCCACATCGCGCCTGTCTTCTCTCGTCACCCTCACCGAGTCCTGTTTGCGAAGGTCCCTGGCTGAATCGGGACTGTCCAGCCTCTGGCAGTGATAATCTAAGGGAGAGTCTTCCATCGCTCTCCCCTGCTCAACCATCCTTAATATCTACTTACAATAGATATATATATCTTGAGAAAGCAGTAGGCCTTATCCTGGGAAAGAAGTTCACTTTTGTAGGCTACTTGTAAGTTTTGCAGTAGCTGAGGCCTGACGTAGTAATAAAAAGTATGAATTCCAACTCCTACTACTATTAGTGTATCGTATAAGTAAGTGTTTACAAACTCAAGCTGATTCGCGTGTGTCACTGAGAAATGTTCATTTCACAACTGACCTCTAGCAATGATCTGTCGCTTTTGACATTCCCGTGCCACGCAAACCTGGCTTCTTATTGGCCAACAACAATTTACAAGCCACGCCCACCAGTCCGTTGACATGTCTCATTCAGCGCTAAAACTACGCGGCTGTTTAACGCGGATATCAGCCTCTGATCGACCAACCGAGTAAATACCAGTAGTTAAACGTATCCGACAGCTTTACATATATTTTGCCAGTCTTTAAAGTGCACCTCTATGATAGACTCTCAATGCGTGTATTGTTGGGGAAAATAAAAAATAAAAAACACATTTTATATTATGAGTTTGTGATGACCGTCTCATGTCTGTCGAGAACAAATACTGAGAGTCAATGATGATCTGGCATAAAATCTCTCGTTCGGCTTCGACGCTCTGGCTCAATACAGACGCGGCGGGGCGCGAGCTTTCTGATTGTCCTCCACTGCCGTGCAAAATTTGTCGTAATTCTAATAAATCAAAATCTGTCAAAAAAAGAAAATACATGAGGCAGTTTATAGTAGGTATAGGCGCCAGGGATGTTCTTTTCAAGGAAGGTGAACAGTACCTGAGTTTGATCGTCGTCTTACAGACACGCCTCTTCTGGTGAGAGATACGCGAGATATTCGTAACCGCCAATTTATGCGGGACCGCGGTTGATGTTAATTTGAGATATCTTAGAATTGATGTAAACGACTATCCAATGGTTTTATAGTACGGACAATAGGAAAGGCCAACATCGTTTTACCCTCTTTTAAAAGATTCCCTAGGTAGTAATTTAGGGTTAATTCAGGAGCCAGGCAAGCATTTGTTCCTTGCACCTCAAACTAACCATAAATCTCTATACAAAACGTTTCACAATGCAAAGAGATCAATCACGACCAAGCAACTCTTTGAATACGATATTTACACTATATCAATTTACAGAGCGTGTGAAAACTGTGTTCAGTATAATCATCAAATAAACTAATGTAGAAAAGACCAGTTTTAATCATATATAAATGATTATTTTTCTGGCACATTTTTCGTGCTTAATCACATGAACCCTCCCCCCTAAAAAGGGAAACAATTTTACACAAATATCAATACATTTAATTTTTCTCTGCTTGAACCCTCCACCCCTCCTCCCTTTAAAAGGTATTAAAAAGAAGAAAAAAAAAATAAAATAATAATAAAAAGAGAACAAACTTGTAATTATAATCAAAATGGTCACATTTAACATTCAATTGTGTAATTCCAACTATAAAGAAAATATTCCATACAATAAAATAGTGTCCAAACGTTGACTTAAGATGCATATATACCGCCTATATACTTTTTTAATTTTTAATTTTTTATTTCTTTGTTTATTTATTCACTACCTTTTTATTTATTTATTTATTTACTAGCTAATTTATTTATTAATTTATTTATTTATTCACTAGCTTATTTATTATATTTACTTTTTTGTTTATTTATTGACAAAATATATTTTCTATATTCTTACCATGCTTTTGTTATCATTTATTCGCACATTATACATAAGCTGCAAACTGGTATTTATTGAATAATTAGTCATTTATAAACAGAGTTTGGATTTGTTTCACTACGAATGATCCACTATGTTGAAATTAAGACAAGCAAACTTCTTTGGCAACGTTTATGCGAAATATTACGTTTGCTTCATTCCACCATGAATGTCCAGTCTAAATAGGGGACATATAGAACAAGGGTTGCGGAAAAACACCCATGTGTTTTGTTGCTTTTATAGCTAGTCTGGTCTAGAAAGACATGTGTAATAAATGAAGAACGATGCCAGCCGCTTTGCGCAGACCATTCCTCAAGGCAGTAATATGATACCCATTTTCATTTTGCGATCAGCTGGAGCGAGAGTTGAGAAATTGTCAAACAGACCAGACCATATCAATACATTTGTTATTATTCGTACCTTATTTAATACAATAAATACATAATCCTTTTTTTTAAAATAAACTTTACCGTAATTTAATTTGTTCAACTAGCCTTTCCGGTATTTTGAATTGTTCTGTGTGGGGATTTATAGTTTCGATAAGGTAGTACTTATACCAAACTAGAAATAAATAATAAATGAAGAAAGTATTATCTTATAATGCTCAGTCGAGTTTTTTTATTATTCACTTTTGTTGTTATTTTTGTGTGTTGTTTTATTTTACAGGGGGAGGAGGGAGGATGGGAGGTATTAAATGTTGATATCGAATAAAATATAAAATGTGTATGATATTTAAATTAACTGTTATTAATTTATAGCAATTAAGAAAGTTATGAATTTACACATATCTTCTGAAATACAGTGCCAAGCAAAGCAATTATTTGTTCTTTTTATAATAAGGGAAGCTAGATGAAAAATAAGTTTACGAATTTCAATACACCAATCCTAATCCACTTAGACATAGTATATACCATAAATATTACTTTCAGTAGGCCTAAGAATGGATGCCAGATTATTATTTAAAAAAATATGTATTTAAAAAAATATATATAATATACAATATATATGTTGTTTCGTATATGTACAGTGCAGCACTCTTCCAATGGTCGCATAAAAAAAACAATACTTTTTTATGCAAAGATTCGAGTTTGTATCTCGGGGGGAGGCAAGAATCATTTTTATTTTCTTCATTTAAAATATTTTAACTGCCGTTTCGATAAAATAAAACTTTATTATCTTTAGCTAAATTTTAAACTGTTCATATATGTAGAAACAAAACAACCAATAAATATTTGCTCCTTCTTGACACTAATTTATACCGCTCACAGATTAGTTGTTGCGAGTCCCAACTCCCCACCTCAGGGTGAACATAAAAAAATAACTTAAAACAAAGAGCGGAAAGTCCGTTTTATTTCTTACATGAACTGAAAATGTTATCGCCTCGAGATACTAGGGACTCGTATAGGAGCAGGGTCGGTAGTTTAAAAAAAGACTATAAAAGGGTCTGAATTCATTCATGATGGACCGAGTAGCTTGGGGGCTTCGTCGGGATTTATTAAGGGTTAGTGAAATGAATAAGAGAGTAGATAACGTGCTATTTTATGTATATCGCTAATTGAACATCTCTGTACTCGAGCATTAGAAATGTATACATTTAACATGGATAAATCTTAACGTTCACCAGCTAATATTTGTTTAAAACAGCAATACTGTATGTAGCCAAATAAGTATAATCTCAAAGATTTAAATACAAAACATCGCCTCATGCAGATGATTTATCAAGTACCATTTTAAGCGACATAAAATACTCACTCAGTTATACTAGGAATTGGAAGAAATTTAAAATAGAAAATAAAGTAAAAGAGGACATGTTTAGTATATTTGATTAATGAAATAAAATAATCCACAGTTTATACATGCAGACGAGACAGGTAGATTGTAGCACTATTAGTTTTACACTTATTAAGCTATTGTATAGGTCCAACTGACTTCTTCATGTGAAGAATTGAATTGGATAGTTACTAAGGCTAAAGTTTATTCCGAAGAACAACCACTTAATCCTTCGATCGTTTCAATACATACTCTATACCATTTTTTGTAGTTTCGTTACCGATCTATAGACTATTCTGAAAGTTTATACTATCCCGCCCCTTCTGTAGAATTAGACTATTCTGAAAGTGTATGCTCTCCTGTCCCTTTTGTAGAAATATACTATTTTGAAAGTTTATGCTCTCCCACCCCTTCTGTAGAATTAGACTATTCTGAAAGTTTATGCTCTCCCGCCCCTTCTGTAGAATTAGACTATTCTGAAAGTTTATGCTCTCCCATCCCTTCTGTAGAATTAGACTATTCTGAAAGTTTATGCTCTCCCGCCCCTTCTGTAAAAATATAGACTATTCTGAAAGCTTATGCCCATCCTCTTAATGGCAGAAATATAATCTTCTGAAATCCTCCCCATCTGTAGAAATAGACTATTCTGAGAGCATATACCCCTCTCATCCCCTTTTGCTTCTGTCTTAAGAAATAGACTATTCTGTAAGCTTGTCCACAGCTCCAGGTAGAAATATAATATATCTTGGAAGATTTTGCAGCCCTCCCTCTTCCGCTACTGTAGACGTTTATTTTTTTTTTTTTATGCTTTCACCCTTTTTTCATATAAATAGATTATTCTGCAAGCTATTTACACTGTAAAATAATCAGTTTTGGGGTGAAAATTCCTCACTTAAATTTTAACGAATGAAAATATATTGATATAATTTAAGAAAATAAAATTAAACAAATATATAGTCACAGATAAATATGCTTACTAAATATGCATTTGATTTATTTCACAATTTAACTTATATGTAAAATTTATAAAAAGAAAAATTAAAAAAAAAAAAAAAAAAAAATAGGTCGACAGTTTTGCATAAATAAAAAAAATATGTAGCAATATACAATTAGGGCTTATAGTTTACTGTTAGATTAGTCACGAGTACGAGAATTTATCGGTGCTGTATATCTATTATTAAATATTTAGAAATAGTTCTAACCATTTAAATGGATACTCATAGCGGTTTAAATAGCATAATCAGTACTATTAACATGCTTTATAGAATTTTATATATAGAATATGTAGATCAAGGAATTATTAAATGTATTTTTTTACTAATCACGACAACAGGAGATATATAGTTATTAATGTTCGATAGCAACAGGTTTACCCAACTCCATATTATACATATATCAATAGAGCATATATATATATATATATATATATTTATTATATAACTCGATGTAAGTTGACACTGTATCGCGTTATCTTCTTTGCGAAGCACACCGCTCTCATACGAACAAAAATAAAAACAAAAACAGAAAGACAAGTTCAATGGTCTCTGCTAAAGCTATAAATAATGCGTTTTATTTAAAGAAAAGGTTGAAAATATACAGGTAGAGTGTCTGTAGCTCTGTCGGTAGAGTGTTAAACCTGTAACCAAAAGGTCCCTGGTTCGAATCCCTGGGAAGGCAAGCAAAATTTCCTCTCTTCATATAGGGAAAAAATATATATGCATAAATGTAGCTAAAGAGAAAAAATCCCTGCCTCCAACGGGGATCGAAGGCTGGACCTTCCTTTACCTGCCGATCTCAACAGTTTCGTATTGTATCATTCCGCGTATTTCCGGGGGATGGTGGTTTCAGTATTTTCCTTTTGTATAAAGGTCTCAGGTATAGACTGATATATATATGAAATACATTAACAAGATGAACATAAAGATGTTTTTTTTCCAAACAATTTAACAAGTGAATAAATAAAACTATTAAAGGCCTTTTTATCTTTAAGAAATATATATAAGATGAAATATGACCTACATTATTTATATATTCTCTGTGTATATAGAGTGTCATCCAGAGGCTAATTTATCATAAAATATCACTCTATTATTGTATTGTTAAACATCCAATTTACAGGCCCAGCAGATGGATGCCATATTGAATCCCGTTCGTGTGACTGCCTCAAAATTAAAGTCGGATTTTAAAATCATTAGCGTGGTCAATTTATCATTGAAAGATTGAATTGTTGAAAGAATTGTACACTTGATAACGATCAGAATATTTTAAAACAGACAGTTTGCCCCTTGAAAAGGACTGTGAAACACATCACTGAGTTTTCGCAAATTTCTGAAAGTCACAACGAGGCTCATTATGGTTAAGTTGAATGAAATTCTTTGAAATACGTGCGTAGTTAGAGTGACGAGATGGTGCAAAAAGCATATGCCTTTTTTATTCCACACGATGAGTTGTGGCTTTTTTAGGATCCAATGAAAGCGTATTTAAAGAGAGCCTGGTCAAAGTGTATAGCCATTTTGATGCCGAGCGAGTTAAAACTGTTTAATGAAGCGTTATAAAGTAAGTTTCTGAAACGGCAATGATGGAGAGGGGTTCTGACCGCACCTTTGTTTGGCACTTTCCAAAGGCCAACGATTAACATTAAGGTCAATTGCCTTTGGACAGTGGCGTATTGTTCATGTGGACACGTTGAATGGCGCCACCCCGAACCAACCTGCCGTGTGTATACTTAAACTGTCAGAGTTTTCGTGGCCATTTTTGAAAGTTCAAACTGCCAGAGAAAATAGTTGATGTACCTCTTTGTGATCCCCTTCCGGTTAATGTTCTAAAACTACTGTAGCTTTGTAAAATTTTGTGGAAACATCTGCAAGGTTGGCCAAAACTAGCTGCTTGTCAAAAATGTATCCCCCAAAGAAAAGCTTTCACCTGACAATGTAAACAAACCCTGTTTAAAAATCATATTTACTTAGAACCGATTATATTAGTTATGGGTTTATGAAATTAAATGCATAAAATATGTATTCCATATACAGACTGAAAGAGAAAATATATGTCAATATAGCTTAGATTTAATCGGCGTGTATTTCGGTGAGCCTCAAAGCTAGGAAATGAGTTTCAACTGTATAATATTGCAATATATCAGTTTTAATTAAATAAAGCAAACGATTTTCGTGTTTAATACAACTGTTCGACACAACTGATTCTAAACAAAGCAGAGAGAGAGTTCTGTGTAAGAAAAACAAGTTTACACCACGCTTTTAATGCGGTATCGTTAAACCACTAAGGTATTAATGCGATGTCGTTTTTCTAGTCTTCTATTGATGGTTGCTGGAAGTCGTCTGGCTTTTCGAGGATCGTCGAGCTGAAGGCCAACTGCAACCCCACGTGTTAGGGGGCCCCTGTCTAATAGCGATGTTTGCTATAAGTGACGGTGATTGTTTTTATCATTGTAAATGGCCAGTGACAACCAAGGGTGATCATATTAATGGGCAACACTTTCAGATATGACGATTCTTCGACGGCTATTTAAAAAACACAATGGTTCTATGTGAAACCATAACTACAAAAACAATTCTTTGGTATCAGAACAAACGAAAAAAAAAAAAACCGGAGGCCTATTAGTTGCGATTGATGTAAAAGGTTCCACCAGAACCGAAAGCTAAAGAGCATTTAATAATTCTATGAGAGCCCCCTAATTGTCTGTGTATTCCGTGCGGTTCTTTAAGTGAAATAACTGTAAGTATGTTGCTGAACCCAAAATATAAAGGCACACTTTTGGTGTTTGTAGAGGCTTATCTGGGGCTATACATATATACACGACTTTCGTACACATAAAATGCTAAAGTGCACAAAGAATTAGATAGAATATTTTAACTGATTAATTTGGATTTCTTTTAACTTGGTCGTTGTCATTACTGAACCACTCTTCTTTAGTCGTTATAATTCTAGACAAGCTTCCATAACCCTACTTACATTCATTACAACAACGCTGGCAAATAAAAATCAATTTGAATTGTTGTTTTCAATATTTTATTTGTTTATCATTGTAAGTTATTTATCAAAGTATAAGTTAAGTATAAACAATAATATCTAACATCCCTGAGTGAGGTGTTGTATAAACATATAAGCTTGGCCATGAGCGCCTTCATTTATATACAAAATCTGCCCTTTTGCATAGTTGAATGTGCCCTAATAGTAACTCATCAATTAGCACTAAGATGCCCAAAATCATTATTGAAAGATGTTCTTAACAACTGGGCAGACTTTCTGTCTATTTCGAATTGTAATTCTTCTTTTGTTTTTTATTCTATCACTATGGTGATAGATAGCTCATGAGAGTCTCCTTCCTTAACGATTTTTTGTTTGTTTCAAAGGTCCTCCAAAAAAGTATTAATATTTGACATATATAGAATGTGAATATATAAGAACGAGCATAAACTTATCCTCTATTGATATTCAATATCAGTTAGACGGAAAATCAATTATAATTGAATCCATTCACTCTCCCAACGACTTGGTCAAAATTAAACCAAAAAATATTAAAATATATTTTTGGCTCGATTTTTGCAGTTTTTAACAGTCTAAAAAAATAATCAAAATATTAATTTACCTGAATTATATTAACATAGGATACAAACCATTTCTTTGTATAAAAATATAATGACCGTGGTATAAGTCACATCGATGACTTTTTAAATGGCACTGGGAATGTTATCTTACATGAAAAGCTTTAAACTACCTATCTATCTCACCCAATATTTTGACAAATTTAAGTGTAAAAAATATCATTAAAGAATGTGTTAAGCTTTGTACCTCCGAAATGTAATAAGTTTGATTATCCTTCTTAATTCTGCCCAATATACGTATTGAGTATAAACCTTCTTTAGAACTTAAAAACTATCTATAACCTATTTACGCAACAAAAAAGTATTACACCTTCAGTTGAGCTGAAGTGATAGAGCCCAACAGAGATTTCAGAGGACTTGACAATAACCCACAAGATGTCGTCTAAATGGACAAACATTGCAAAACTAGTTTGTTTGTGGTTTAAACTCGGATTCAAGGGTATTTCACTTATGTGACGATGGATTGACCATTTAACATTTTCCCCTGCTTAAACACGATGAGAAACCAAGAGGAAACCTAATTTATACCACCCCCGAGTTTGATCAAACGGCACCGTATGACTCACTCATATATCAGATGGGCGTCAGACGGACTATACCCATGGACGGTACATTATGGTTGGATTAGTAGGCAGTCACACTAACCCCTATGCCACTGCCGTGGGTCACCAATACGTATGTGGTCAAAATGTGGACAAATAAACCCTGAAATAAAATACGGCTCGATGTGTTCATACACCAATGAAGAAGGGGAAAAGATTGAACATCTCTTTGTTCACAGCGATGAAAACATTTTGGAATAATAGATGATATTGGCTTTAAAAGAGAGTAAGGTTGTAAGATCGGCTTACAAGCCGGGATATAATGTTTGTGGTTGAAGATCACATTGTTATTGCGGCTTTTGATAAACACGGACAAAAATCGATACAATTAATAGAGAATTAATTTGATTGTTGCAGTCGTGGAGATACAATATATATATGAAACCGTTCAGCATTTGCGTTGAGAATGATTTCACTGTCCTTCTATAGAGAAACAAGGGGAAGTTGCGTGTGTAGGCGCGGGTGTGTGTGGAATAAATGTACTATGACCTAGAATAAACAAAGAAAAAAGACCATAAACTTGGTCTTTATTAATCATGCTCAATATCTCATTTCTTGGCATAATGACTTAGCTAAGTGAGCAAATTTAAGACAGTTGCTTCGTTCGCGTGTGTCGACAAAAATAAATATGCGTTCAGTGCTACAGAATACTGGAAACATGGGGGAAGCAATTGGCAATCATAAATGGCACTGTTACTCTAACACTGTGACACCCTGTCATTATGGAGTCGTGATAAATCATCATATACAGGTCCTTATTCTATTAAATTCACCCTCCTTTATCTCCTATTAATTTGACATTATGTGATATTAAAAACCCATTCCTGAGGCACGCTTCTGAAGACGATTCAGAAGTTGTCCACTTAATGACGAGATCTCACGCGAGGCCAGATCTTCCGAAACAATGATTAATCTGAAGTCAATCCTTAGCACATATAGGATATCTAGTCTGTACAGTGAAACGGTTGAAGACGGCCATTGTCCTAATGCGTATATTCAAACAATAAATGGAATGACCACAGAGAGCCAGCCACTCTCTTGTTCATTTGAATTCCATATAGGATATACTAGCCCTTGTTCGGCCTGTTCAGATTACACATCTATTAATTCTATACATTTGTTATATAAACAAAAATACTCAACATAACACAAGGCTTTATGGATTACAACTTCTAGTTTATTAAAGCCTTGTGTTATGTTTAGAACATCATCTTCTAAATGCCTCTTAAACAAACAAAAATACTGTTCATACATATTATAGGCTGCTAATATCCCAGACTCTTGTTTGGTAGATTGAAGACATAGCTTAGCACTGGAGTACAAATAGCCACAGTCTCTGAGACTTAAGACCTAGACACAAAGAGTTGTGAAGATTCCGCCTCTTGCTAGGTGGTTTGAAACATATATATAGTGAGTAATAAAGAGCGACGTCCTACTTCTAGGTGCATCCAAGACGTAGATACAATAAAAAAAGCGACGGCCTCGTTCTCCGTACATGCAAGACGTAGATAAAACGACGAACAACGAGCAACATCTTAGTGCCATGGATTCAAGACGTAGATACAACGAAAAACAAAGAGCGTCAGCCCCGTGCTTTGTAGATGTAAGACTTAGCTATGCAGGCGAACAAAGTGTCAACCTTGTGCTCATTATAGATTCAAGCCGTAGATACAACGATGAACAAAGAGCGACAGCCTGGTGCACGGTAGATTCAAGATGTAGATACAATGGTGAACAAAGAGCGACAGTCTGGTGTACGGTAGATTCAATATGTAGATACAATGATGAACAAAGAGCGACAGCCTGGTACACGGTAGATTCAAGATGTAGATACAATGACAAACAAAGAGCGACAGTCTGGTGCACGGTAGATTCAAGATGTAGACACATTGATGAACAAAGAGCGACAGCCTGGTGCACGGTAGATTCAAGATGTAGATACAATAGCGTACAAAGGCCGACAGTATCGTGCTCGCTAGATTCAAGATGTAGATAAAGTAAGGAACAAAGAGCGACAGCATCGTGTTCGTGCTCGCTAGATTCAAGATG
>JARFOD010130457.1:0-13830 GCA_031763545.1 Mopalia muscosa
AAAACAAAGGCCACCTTGGAACATGATATCTCCGTCAAGGAAAACAGCCTCAGCATTGACAGCAAGATGTGTATGGGCATGCGCAAGGGATTTCCAATGGATCCACGTGTTGGTCCAATTTTCACCATGCCAATCCAGGCTTAACCAGGGGGAAAACAGGATTTTAGGGGGTTTCAAAACAGTAACAGGACAATTGAGCTACCTGGTGCCAGGCTTTTTCAAACACGAACTTTTACTTTAAACAAACTGAATGAAATGCAATTTTGATTTGATGCAATGAAGTTAGTTAAAAATGCTTTGATAGATAACATGTGATACAGAAAGCATTGAATATATAGATGGATATTAGGAATTTCAAGCAATTGTTTTTAGAATCATGATAAAATCAAATCAGCTCTTGATGTGTTTGCATTTACCTTGTGACCTTAAAGAGCATGGTAATTATTTTGTTATATATTTTCGGTTCATGGCAAAATGCGTCAGCAAGTAACTTCACCTGTACATAGATAGGCAAACCTGTGATATGAATAGGATACTTGTAGTAAATGTTTCTAGTGTTTTTACATTTCATTTATAGCTTCAGTCATTATTGTTGCGAGATTTACAATACATATGTTATTAAGTCGATACCTGTCAGTATTATAAAATATACGTGTTCGTTTTAATATTAATGGGCAAGTTTTGTTTAGAGTTTGATAAATGTTTCAATAATTGTATGTTTCTAATATAATGTTTTCACCAATAAATATGTGTGTGCTTTTTAATATATCTGATTTAAGTTTTGCTTAATTGGTTTATCAGCTTTTACAAATTTTGCAACGAATTGTTGCCCTTATATAATAATCTTATCTGGTATGGAAAAATCTTAACTATATACACTTTAAATTTCAAATTCTACAGAGTCCGACATATCATTAAATTGAATCATCGAAGATTTAGCTAACTGTATTCAAGACATTTGAATTTTATCAATCGGAAATTCAATACCACAAGCGTATTTTTTTTCTTTCTTCAATTTAATAATTAATTCTCAATAATCCAAAGTCCTCTGTCAAAAACAGTTTTCAACTAAAGGAAACACGATGGAAGTTCAGCAGCGAACAAGCTAATCATGTTCCTTGCACGTGGACTCCAGATATTCGAAAACTAACTAAGCCAGTTCCATGGCGGACATTATAATTATGATGTTCGCCGCATGAATACAATTAAAGTTTACTGACCTCATGCCCGAGGGACAAGACATATTTGTGATTATTCATTGACTACACCTGTAAAGTAATTAATTGTGATGTTAGTTATCTATAGTTCTTAAATTTTGCCTGCAACACAAAACTGTCGTTCTTTCTCCAATTCAGACTACAAGCGATGTATGCGGTTAGATGTGATTGGATAATGTTGATGGCCAAGGGCGTCATTATCCAATCACAGCTAACAGCATACATCGCTGGTAAACAGAATTAAAGAAGGAACGTACAGTTTGTGTTTGCAAGCAAAATTTGAAAATTATAGATAACTTACAACACAATTCTGGGTTAGGATTTGATGATGAACTATTTTTCTTATACGTACAGATGGTATTCATTTATTTTATTAGTGGACTTGAATCGGTTAGATTTCACCGTGGTACAAGTTAAGTCGTCCCCACAATGTGTGTCCTTCTTCTTTCTTTATTCATATACCGGTACGTTATCTATAGTAGTGAGCTCATGTGGTCTTAAGCCCCGTCTACACGATCATACATTTGTTCAAAACATCGTCATACATTTGTGTGACCATGTTCAAGTTTGTTGTGGATTTCTGTCTACACTGTCCAACATCGTCAAACATGATCCAACATTTGTATGAAGATGTATGACCATGTATGATCAATTTAGGGAAAATATTATTTTTGAAAGGAAAATAATTTGCTCAAAACACCCTTTTATTAGCACAATGTATAGCTAATTCCTCCGTCTTAGCCCTACTTTATCTACTTGCAACGTTTGTTTCGGATGGTTTTTGAACTTATGTCCCTACCTAGAAGGGTATATGATGTACAGGAGGAAGCTGATATTTAGGAAATGTGGGGAAAAAATATGGGTCACTAGCATGGAGTGGCACACGGCAAGCTTTTGGCCCTCACGTCAGGACTTTTCTCAAGCTAATATATAAATGAATTATAAGAACTCGGTCAATTAGAATATGTTATGGTTCCCATACTTCACAAGTGTCTTATGTCATCTTGGCATCATAGCAAACGCTGATAATCTGATTTTCATAAAAAAGGTAAAATTTACAAATTTATTTAAATGTAACAAAAGCGCGTGCTACCTTTTATCAGTAGACTCGAACTCCCAGTCCCATTGGTAAGAGGGTATGGAGAACCCCAGCCAGAATTGAACTGGCAAACTTATTGGTGCTAGACTACCTTTCATTAATACTGGTAAACATTGGGGTATACCAAGAGGAGCTCAATGGATTTTCTTTTGACGGGCGAGTGGAAATGAATTTCGAGCCGAGTAGTTAAGATATTCGGGCTGGATAGAAAAGAATTTCAGACCAGCTATAAAACAATTTTGGAGAGGCTTCAAATAAATTTCAATGCAGATAGAAATTAATTTCGGGCAGGTGGAAATTGATTTCTGGCAGGTAGAAATTAAAAAAAAAAATAACGTTACAAAATAAGAAACTTATGTCTCATATGAGCCGCTCTTATCCATATAGTTTTGTTTTTTTTTGTCAATGTATTATGCATGCACATGTTGCTCTCGTACAAATAATTAATTTCGCCACGCCATTCACAACTGTCGACACTTTCTCCATGCCAGTCGCCCTTTTGAAAGCCAAGTCACATGGGGAGGCAGTCACATGACGTGTATGCAGTTGCTGATTGGCTAAAGATTGATTACTCCTTTAAATATTGCCAACATGCCGCTAAAAATGTGAACACCGCCATACATGTTTGACCACGTTCAAAGTTGTTGTAAAAGCCGTCCAGATGATTATACATTTGTTCACGAAGTTTGTCACACAAATGTATGATGATGTTTTGAACAAATGTATGATCGGGTAGACGGGGCTTTAGTGGTTGAAAATGATTGTATGCCACATTGTAATTACAAGCAATAATTTTGTTGCCTTAAATCAAATTTTATCGACCAAAGTGCAAACATTTAACACAGAGCAGAATTCATAATTTAAAAAAATTAAATCATTATACCTGGAAAAAGAGAATATATAATAACTATACAGCTGTGACTAATTGGCAGATATCTGTCAAGTTCAACGTGTGTAGTTTAGTTTCAGTTTAGTTTTCACTTAACTTATCAAGATACAACTCGATGCATTAACTATAAAGTACTTTTTGTTATTAAGTTTTTAAAATATTTTAAATTAAAATGTACATTAGTCATAAGAATCGGTTATTAGCAGCAGCAAGCTTAGGCGAATTTTCCACTGCACATATGACTTCCAATCTAAACATTTTAAGGTGTACTTGGGCCAGAATCAGTGGTAAAGTGTATCTGAGATATCAAAAAGCTGGAGCAAAAATTAATCGCCCCTTACCTTTGTGTTGGTATGTCTTTAGGAATGGATTTTAATTGGTGACGGTGATACACGGGGCGGCAAGCCTGTGGTACAATGGGAAAACATTATATTGTGTATAAGCTTTACCAGTACTCAATCACCTTTGAGACTGTTCTGTAATGTGATTTCAATTGTTGACGATTTTCCATTGTTAAAAATTAGACTTAAAATGATCATTCCTTGCACGTATATTCGCTATTGTAGCCAAAATCAAGTATAACAGCTCTGTTTTAAATAATATATTATTACGGGATAGAACATTTTATTTCCGCCATTTGTTGACTAACAAATGTTCTAAATTATTATTTATGGTGAATATTTCAAATCAAAATCAATTCATAACTAAGACAAGTAGACCTCACCATGTTATAAGGTAAATGGCATGTTCGAACTTGGACTGGAAATAGGAATAACATGTTATTAATCGATTGGCTTGTATCTGCTCCAACGAATTAATTTGTTGGGTTTTTCCCCTTAATTTCAGTATGCACCTAGGTTTCAATGCTTACCCGGCGATGTTCTTTTAAGACAAGTTGAACGAACTGTCTATTTTTAAGCTGAGATATAATTGCTCTTGCGCCGGCTGAAGGGCATGGTAATTCTGCAGCCACTGTCGACTTGTACAACCTCTGCAATAAACAAAAACAAAAGACAAGCAATCAGAGATTGC
This sequence comes from Mopalia muscosa, assembly GCA_031763545.1. Taxonomy (NCBI): domain Eukaryota; kingdom Metazoa; phylum Mollusca; class Polyplacophora; order Chitonida; family Mopaliidae; genus Mopalia; species Mopalia muscosa. The sequence goes on from JARFOD010130457.1 coordinate 4,238, forward strand.
TAAACAATATGCCCCCACCCCATTGCCAACCCAAGACCCACATTACTACATGCAGTGCAGTGCACCAAAAATTAACGTAATGAGCGAAATTTGACTGTGTGTTCAGTCTGAACAAACCATTTTTTAAGTCTGAGCAAACCGTGACGTGTTTAGCCTAAACACAATGTGTGCTCAAATCGTTAGATTCACTTTGTTCATGCTACAATACAAGCCTATGCAGAGGCAGCCCACAGAACATCTCTTTTGCCTAAACCATACCGGAACACAGTGTTTTCACAAATAATTAGGGTAATTGTTTTGATGTACTGTACACTTGGCTAGATGTAAAGCAAAAAGAGTTGCTGTAATAGTTTTATAACTTTCGGTACAGCAACAATGCTTTCGTGAGCAGAAGAATGCAAAATGCAAGTTTCAATAATCAAAATGAAAGAGTAGCCATCAGATAGGCCTTGAACCGGGTTAAATTGCATAATTTATTCAGAAATTTGCATAATTCCGTGATTTCTGGCTACCTTGCATATCTGCAGATATAGACAAATGTCGTAGCTACCACTTGTCTTCGCACGCTCTTTGAATTAATGGTTCTTTAAGGGTTCTTTAGAAAAGATGTAACCATCTGTATGGAACCATAACGGCAAAACGTTTCTCTAGAAAAGATTGCCACCCTATATATGAACCATTGCGATAAAAACGGTTCCTTTATATAATGATAAGGGGAGAAATACTTAGAACAGTTGCTGTGAGGGTTCCATACGAAACCATAAAAGCTTCCACCAGAACCATAACTGAAGAACCTTTAAGGGTTCCATTAGAGCCATATTTTCTAAGAGTCCGCTGGCGTCAATACAAACACATGCTATTATCTTCTATACCGAACTTACCTGACTAAAAAACATAAAATGAATGTTTTTAAAGACGCTGTTGTCTGGTGAATTTCTCATCCAGGGGAGCCAGAATCTGTAGAAACAATGCTCTATGGAAAGTAGGATGAAGGACAGCCCAATGGCTACACACAACATGATAAACAATCCTCCGGTATGGGGTAAGCCGTAAGCGATATCTTCTCTGCTTATAGCATTTGCTGAACAGGACAGTTTTGAAAAGTGTTTCCGGTCTAACTCTTCAAGAAATCCACTGAGAGAATAGGACATAATTAAGTCCGACATACGATCCTGAAAGACAAACAAATAACTTAAAAGTATTGATATATTAAAACAGTTAACATTTATATAGAGAGTAAAGAGAGATCGAACATACGCAATTGGTCCGAGTCCCTGTGGAGGCAAGCAATTTTTTCTCTCTTAATAGAGAACTATTATATATAATAATGCAAATATAATGCAAGACCATTTATCACACTTATATTTTGAATTCAATGGATTTATTACCGCGTACAAACCCAATTGGCGAGCAAAGAACCTTCGACAGCAGCCAAAAGAAACAACATCAATACAGAACCATCACGTGACGCTCTACATCATTGGTTGCTGGCCTCCCCTTAACTAAATATATATGGAATACGCACGGGATTTGGGGTAATTATATACCCATTCGAAAGAATTCAATTTTTTTCAAAAAGAAATATAAAACTTCGGTAGCAAAGCACGTTTCTGAAGCTAATATTTTAAGCAATGATTGGTTTATCCTCCCTTTTTTGTTACTCTCTATTTTGTTCGTCCAATGTTATTTATGAATCTTACATATTATGTATGATATGTTTTGACATTGTTTTAGTGTGTGCGGCATAAGCTTATCATGTACATGCGTAACTGATAGGCAAAGTTGAATGAGAAGCGTTTTTTTTATTTTTCCAAAAACAAATATTAACCAACTAAACGTGACTTTGGACTAAAAAAAATTTTCGAAACAATATTAATGGTTCTTCGATGGTTTTTCAGAAAAGACGATGGTTCTAATTAGAACCATATGGGCACAAACAGTTCTTTAATAAAACAAAATAGGAAGAAATGCTTGGAACAGTTGCTGTGAAGGTTCAATACAGAATCATATAAAGGATTCCGCCATAGCCGTCACTGAAGATCCTTAAAGAGTTCTATTTGAGCCATCTTCTTTTAAGAGTGTGGTCAATTTCGTTGTTTTTGGTTCCACAATCAACGGTTCCAGGTGGCTTCATTTTCGCATTAAACTGACCGGCTGTCATAGGAGTGGTATGACCTGGATAGCGACATACCACTCATACCGACCAAGCAAACAAACACACAGGTTCCATTGAACTCACAACAATACGAAATCATCTACAAAGTTATCTATGGAATGTTACCTTCCATTTAGACCCTTTAGGAAGCCCGATACCATAATTGTCACTTCCGAATTTCTTTCCCACTATACGAAGTTTGCAGGTACCATCGAGTCTCGATCGAGAGTATTCCAGGATGGGCAAGTCGTTAATGAAGATGTCAAACTTTCCTTCTCTGAAAATGGTACACAATGTTTTGCAGAATAAATATATACCCTTATACCTCTCTTTAATTGGGACTTGATTTAATGTCGCTCTAAAAATGATACGAATAATGCATCATGACCGCAATGTCGATCAAACGTTGCAGCATGTTGTAAGATAACTTAAATCATCTAAGGTGTAAGATACTCAACCTAATCCTATAAATGTTACGAGCTTCGACTGTCATTGCCAATGCGTTTCTGAGGTGATACAACTACTGTTAATATGTTTTAAAAAAAAAAATTAATCAACGCATTCAATCAATTGTCTCCAAATAAAACAAATCCCTCGTTGTTTGTTAGGCAAAGAGACTAATCATTGGTGCACACCACAATAGCGGAATTCCCCAAAAAAACATTTTGCAATCCAAGCTTTGCAGCAAGCACTAGCTATCTATTACATGGATACCTGTAATATCAATATACATGTTCGTTATTAAGTAAAGATATTTGTGATAGATTCAAAGGCTAAAAATTTTGAAAACCCTGTATGGTTACGTCCGAATTTAAGTGAAAAATTCATAACTCAGTTATCTTTGAATGGTTGTTTTCAAAGCTATATTTAGGTCGGAACGCCCGTTTTATGGTTTGTTTGGTAGTTCTTTTGTAACAACTCCAATCATTAGATGATGGATTGCTGTCTTTTCAAATTTATTCAACATGGTCAAATCTTCTGCTCGTGTCTGGTATGGCAGACATAAACAGTACAATAAAAGTAAGTCCTTATTTGACGTCTCCCAAGATATGTGCCAGATCGGGATGAAATGTTGCACACACTATCCTAGTAATCAGGCCGACGCGGTATATCAAGGATTAACCTGCCGGTGCAGTTGTTCGCTAATGAGCATGCGCAAACTAGAAATCGGTTGAATTTTGAACATTTCATAACCAGATTCAACCAGATTTTTCAATGGCAATTCTTCATTTCATCACAGAATTCGATCGTGTTCACTCAGTGTTTCGACGGCCAGTAATCATCACTATATTTAGGTTGGGACGCCTGTGTTATGGCTTTGTTTGGTAGATCTTTTGTAACAACTCCAAACATAAGAGGATGGATTTCTGTCTTTTTAAATTTATTCAACATGGCAAAATCTTCTGCTCGTTTCTGGTTTGGCAGACATATAATGCATTAAGTTTGAAAACGTCAGATAGATACAATATATAAGTTTCAACACAGACCTAAATACAGCTTTGAAAACAACCATTCAAAGACAACTGAATTATGAATTTTGGACTTAAATTTTGGCCGTGACCATACTGGGTTTTAACAAATTTTGACTTTGGAATCTATCAAAAATGTTTTTAATAATTTAAGAAGCTGTAGATTAGTATTGCAGGTACCCATGTAATAGAAAGCTAGTGCTTGCTGCAAAGCTTGATCCGCAACATGTTTTTTGGGGGATATTGCTTACTTCAACAATTGAATCATGCCTTCGGTGGTCCTGGCGGCAGGTTTGAACAGCCTGATAGAAACCTCCGGATACAGGGTGGCCATATAGCCTGCTAGGCTTGCATCTCCAATTATTGCCATCTTTTTATTCTTTAACTGTGTACAGAAGCGGATATAAAATATAGAATTGCTAAATATACATTGTTTTGGTTCTCTGCTACTATAACTGGTCGAAATAAAGCAGCAATGATATCGTCCAAATTTGCTTATCTCTCTCCAACGCAATTTGTAAAATTCCAGCGTGATTATTTTGAAATTGTTCTACTTAGATATTGCATGAGGTGTGGAGATATATAAGCCAATTTGATCACCAAATATGGTGAAAAAGCCCAAATTTATTATTGATTTGGTGCACGTTCTTCTTAAATTTGTGTTCGCTACCAGCTTCGCCATACACAGTAACGTTTTTGTCCGACACGTGAGATTAAGTATATTTGGTCAATGGTCCCAAAATCACTACATTACAAAACAGTCTCAACATTTCCTATATCTGAATAGTTGACGACGGGGGTCGGCACACCGATCGAAAGCATTTGTAACAGGACGAAGCCCCGCCTCAATGTCGATATTTGTTTACATAGATTCTACGCCAAATATTAATAATATGACGTCTTGATAAACCTGAATTTCAGACATGCAACTGCGTACGACAAGGCGGAATGATAATTAGCTCCGTTTATTAAGTTTATGAAAGAAGATAACACACAGTAAAGTGAACTAATACGTGTATCTACCTAGTTTGTTCCGCTGTTGATGACCGACTTTTAAGTTTATACCAAAATATACGGTAAATTGTTTGATTAAGCTGGGACCTAACATGTTAAGATAGAGATCAGCACCATAAAGTTAATTTTTACCATTTGAGGAAATGTAATTAACCTCATGATCTTGATCAGTAATAGTCTTTGAGACTTCTTACGATAAGAATCCAGATAGACTGTAAATGGCGATTCACTCTCCCTCAAGACTTTTAATAGGGACCACATGGGAACGAGGCGCTCAACTAGCGACGATTTAGGGAAAAGAAAATCAACGCAACTATCCGTAAAAATGCGACGCGATTGATTTTTCTTTTAACAGGCTCTTAAAAGCGATCGCCACAATTCTTGAATTCTTTTTAGTTTAATTCTTCGACAAAGAAATTCTTTAAAAAATCAAGGCACGTGCCAGCATTTTTCACAAATTACATAGTTGCAATTGAAAATTATATGAAATTACAAGAAATTTTCACTGTTTAAACCTACAACTCACTCTACTGTCGTCCGGATTACTGTACAATCTTTCTCCGTCTTTTCCTGCTAGGAATGCAGCCAGATTGGCGGTGTAACTGGCAATGAATACGATAGCAAAGACCGACCAGACGTTCAAGACAAACCGACAAGGCCAACTTTTGGGAGGTTTTGTTGTCATCGTATTTCCAAACACAACAGAATAAACCCTATCTAAGGACGATCCTAGGGTATAATGCTTCGATCGATTGCGTCCCCATGGATTCAGTCCATATGGGCTTTTCCATTCTAGAAACGACGATACAACAGCTGTTACAGATGCCATTGCAATAATAGACAACCACACACCTATAGAGAATGGTTGAAGAAATGCAGCCATTTCTGGAGTTCGTCCATGGGCCACTGATAACATTGTAAAACCAGATTGATAGAAAGGTGACGTAAAGTCAATCCAAATGGACCTATAACTTGTAATACTGAATGCACCAATCAATAAATCTGCCACGCCGTAGTAAATTTGTCCCATGGCGCCATCCCAGCTACCGTTTATTAATTTGCCTATTTGGTTTACGGTTTCTGGAAACATATAGAGCACGAAATCAAATTTCAGATCTTGTGAAAGCCTGTTGAGTATATCAATAGACAGTCCTGAGCAACAGCGCAACACATATTGCTGATCCTTGCCAGGTCCGTTGTGGATGTAAGCTTCCAAGTAAGTGAGAACGTCGTCTGTGTTGTTTAGTTCCAAGCAAGGCGTGTCAGTATAGCATTTATTTGGTCCACTTTCCGCTTCGCGTACCATCACAAACGGTGGCGCAGGAAAAGTTGCTACACGAAGAAACTTTCGCTCCGTGGCAATGTAACCATACATGAATCTACCTGGCCATACCAATGAATCTAACACTATGTTGTTCGTGTGTGCGACACCGACACTCTTCCAGACCATTGATGACCCGTTTGGAATCAGATTTTGAATCGTATAGGTTACAGCAGGATTACGCCATTCCCTTTGCACCCCTCTGAAGCAAGAAAAAACAGGTGTACTTAGAAAAATGTAATGTATATAATTTATTTAATCATAATGATGTGCAAACAAGCCTTTTTCTTATTCACTTTGTCCGAATTAAACATGTATTCAAAGCTAACATGTATATGTTTGTCTCATTATGTGATTCCAATTTAATAATTTGACAAAGCAGGGTTATTGCAGGGTTCTTGAGAAAAGATGATCGTTCTAAATGGACCAAGGGTAATTCCTAATAGAATCATAAGGACAAAACGGTTCTTTGAACCAAGAATTTTAAATTGTAGTCCCATCATGGTAGTGATACATGGAACAGTTGCTGTGAGGGTTCCATACATAACCAAACAGGATTTCACCACAGCCATAACTAAGAACCGTAAAGGGTTCAATTACAGCCATATTTTTCTAAGAGTCTAGACCAAAGACACAACTCCGAGATACGACACGATACCCCATGTTAAGTTTCTATATGTCGGCTTATTGAACCACCATGAGGAATGGATGGTGTTTACCCGGATGAATTTAAAAAAGCTTATATAACACTAATCTATAAATCAAAGGGCAATAAACATAATGTTTCAAATTATAGGCCTGTATCGTTGTTATCCACTTTGTCAAAGGGTTTTTGAAAAAAATGTTCAGAAAAAAAAATCTGATTATGTGTCGAATGTCATTTGTCCTGGGCAACATGGGTTTGTCCCGAAGCGCTCGACAGAATCAAATCTTCTGACTTCCTCTCAAGTGCTTTCAACCAGAAAGTCCAAGTCGATGCAATATACACACATTTCTCCAAAGCATTCGACAAAGTTCCTCATAACCTTTTATTGGCTAAATTAATATCTTTTGGAATAAGTGGTGATTTGTTTAGATGGTGTAAATCATATCCGTCGGATAGACGGTAATGTGTTGTTGTAAACGGCCAGACATGGGGCCACTTGGCCTCGTTCGTGCCTCAAGGCTCTACTTTCGGCCCTCTGTTTTTTATCTTGTATTTGGACGAATTGACAACTTTGCTCCAGATCTCCTCATGCTTGTTATTCGCTGATGATGCGAAAATCTTCAAACAAATTAAATCATCTGATGACCCTAGTCTGTTTCAAGGGGATTTGAACAATTTTCAAAATGGTGCAAAGATTGGCGGCTTGTTTTTAATATTGACAAATGTCAGACTCTAACTTTTACCAATAAAACTAAAAAACTATTAAAAGAGTATTATTTTGTTGGGAACACAATTGCCAGAAAAACAGTTGTAAAAGGTTAAGGGGTATGGTTCTCGGACAATCTATCTTATGAACCCCATATAACAAAAACAGTATCCAAATCACTTCAATTATTGGGATTTATAAAGCGCAGTTGTAAAAGTTTTAAATCCAAACAATCTATTTGATTAGGTCAAATTTGGTTACTGTTCGTGTGTTTGGTCGCCTTTGCAGAAAACTTTTATTACTAAATTAGTAAAAGTACATAAAAGTTCGTTCATTTTTTGTGTACCAAAGATGGTGATCTTCGGAATGTACAAAATAGTCTGAATTACGAGGATCTATTATCACATTTTACAATTACACTTTTTGAAAATAGGCGAAAATAGGTAAAAAAAAAAAAAAAAAAAAAAAAAAACCTTTCACATTATGTAATATTATAAACGGATAAATAAACTGCTCACAGTTTACAGGGGGAATAGCATCCCATGCGCCAGGACGCATTGTAAGGGCTCCTCAAATTTTTAAACCTCATCCTTCAAGGATAAATTTAAGGATACACAGTTTCCTATCTTCTGCACAACAATTATACAATGATATTTTAATCAAGATATCTCTTTAGACATTTTCGACACTTACACAAATTTTAAAGCTAACTGAAGAAACTGTTGTTTTAAATAACACGTATGTGTTATTCTAAATTTTTAGATCACGTACGCACAAGTCTTTCTTAATTTTTAGATCACCTTCAGCTCCTGTCAACATTGTTATTCTTTAAAAATTGATTTCTTATTGGGTATGAGATATTTATGTTCAAAAATATTTTTATATATGCATGTATATTTATTTGTTGCCTTAATTGCATTTTATGCTGTTATCTGTCCTTACAGGCTCTCTCGTGTCTGTGTGATTGAAGTAAATAAAATAAAATAAAATGAAAAGGAATGAAGAGACAACCAAGTAGATGTTATATATATAGTGCATGTGAAACAAAACAATATGAGTGCTTGGATGTAAACAGAGGACGTATTATTATCAAATAATTTTAAAGGTATTCTTGTCGTTTCTCAGAGTTGTGACTTACATTTGAAGTAATTCTCTACCTTAAACTGGCCCAATGACGGCCAGCTGTCGGCTGGAAATAGCCATATGAATAAACGTTTCCTTAGTATGGCGTATATACCTTGTGAATAAACCGGATGGAGATTATGTTATCCCAAATTCTTTGATTTATTTTTTTATTTTTCCATTATTATTTTTTTTTTTTTGGCTTTCTAGATTTTTTACACCTTCTGTGCCTGAGCTTTATGTTCGCATTGTTTCTTTTGTATATGTTTGTTGTATTTTGCTGGTGAATAAAACTGAAAAAGTCGACACTCGAGACAATAAATGGGAGGGTATCTTTGTAAGTCTATTACTTTTTATCTTTGATTTGACAAAAACGAATACGCCTTTATTTTGTATTAAACTGTTAAAATGAACCAAAATACATACTAACAAATATATTTTGAAAAATTCAGGAGATAACAACTTAATTTACCGGGATTCGAACTAAGTCGTCTAGCCGACTGAGCTAAGGTTCACGGCAAAAGGAGTCCCGAACAATAAACCCGTAAAGACGGTGAATTTCTCTCTACATAAAACACGGACACAGGATCGCTTAATTTGCATATTTTTTATCTTCATATTACTCACAGTTGTTTTGTTGTTTGAGAATATTCGAAAGCCAGGTTCTGGCATATATATATTTTGCATAAGTGACAAGAGAAAAATTTGGTTGAATCACTGGGATTCGAACTCAGGAACTTTGGGTTACAGGCCCAACATTACTTACTGACTGAATTCTTACCTAGTAAAGACGGCGATTTTTTTTTCTCAACAAAAAGCACGGACACACGGACAAATGTAGTAAACGTTTCCATGTTTGTTTTAAATACATACTCGACATGTCATTTTAAGCTACAGAAACGAATTATAGTGAATGAAATTTACATCACATAGCTTAAAGGAAAAAAAAAATCAATAAATGGTGCAAAGCATTTATTTTGGATCAGTTTTTAAAGAATCATCTATTTTTCCAGCAAAGATGTTTTACACGTTTGATAACTCCTTTCCTATGCTAACTAATGACCTTTCCTACACCGATAAGGTCTTTTTTTCATCATAGCGAGCGGGGAAGGGGGGGGGGGGGGGGCGGGGTATCCAATACTGGGGAAAATAATTACTTT
>JARFOD010130468.1:0-13829 GCA_031763545.1 Mopalia muscosa
CCCCCCCCCAAAAAGGGCACTATAATAAAGTCGCTGGAAATTATAAGAATTGATTGGAACGTCCGAATATTCTGATAAACATGTAAGTACAGCATATAAGATCATATTGTGTAATCAGCCTGTGTGGAAAAATCAATAATTCTCGATGTGAAATTTGGCTTGATCTGGGCCACTTTAATCGCCAGTGGGCCGAGTGCTCGGGGCTTTAAGAGCTCAGTCAATACATGACATACTGACAGATCTACACTAGCGCATACGTTACTCCGGTGGCCTCAATTCAGCTCTCTTGCACCTTGAAATATAAAATCATTGGAAATTTCACCGGAGGGCATTATTCCAATCCAAAACGTGGGCGGTAGCTTCATACTACCATGGTGCTATCAGAGCTTATGATGTACAATAATTGTACTTTTCGCAAGGGGTACCGTCATTGTATCTACTTACCCAACTGAATTATTAAATTTCACTAAAACACCGTTGTTGCTTTTATGTAATAATTGGTAACTTTCCATAAACGCAGAAAAGACTAAAATAGTAATATTTGGTAGTTTGTGTCACAATTAATGTCCACCATCATTAGCACTAACTTTGAAATCGTAGTCCAGTCCAAACATTAAGTAATGACGATGTGTTATTCCGAATCATACGGCCAAATGTAATATACTGTAATAGACCAAAGTCGGAAAGCATTGTTCGTATTGTATAAAATAATGAAAAATTTAAATCTTCCCTGTATCTGTATACTGTCAGAAATCGATGTGTTTTAAATGCTAGCAAATCGGACCCAGCTAATATGATGTATGATGAACTTTGGCGATACCCAATTGAGTTTATAATAAGGTAAATGGTATTGGTTTTCTGGGCAAGAATTTCATATGAAAAACAAGTAAAGTATCTCATCTATGGTACAAATTCATGTATATCCAATTGTCACTTGATGAGACTGGCATGTCAAATGTTTGACTATTTCCAAATCACGATAGCCCAATTTATTTAAAAAAAAAAAAAGAAGATAAACAGACCATGTGTGACAATCGTCAAAGGGGCGTAACTCCTTCTCTATAAAATATTTTTCTAATTTGGAACGTTATCTTGTGAGACCTTCTCTCAACTTTATATATTCTCGTGTGAAGCCAAGATAAATAGTCATTATTACCCGGTTGCAACTGGTTGAACATTTACTGCTAATTAAATAGAACTTTGCCATGTAAATTTTGTTGGTGACGAGGTACTTTAGTTTATGATCTGTAGTCGCTTTAGTGACCTCAGTTATAAATGTGTATGGTAAAAGTTTTATTTCACTGGTAACCTTAAACATAACTTTTTTTTATATTTTATATTTCTTATGTTTGTTAAGAATACCTTACCGATGATTACGCTATCCATTTCTCTTGCCTATTTATAAGAAACAAATTGTTACAATGCCGTACAAGGTTGTTTTCGTATTATAGGTTAGTTATTGTCCTTAGTTTATAATCCTTATATGTGAACAGGTATGGATGTACTACATGTATATTGCTACCCTCCATGTTTTGAGCCCTGTTAATATCCTGTCTTGATTTCGTTTGTTGGGGGGGGGGGGGGGTCATTCACCCATTATGGTTAGACTCTCAATAAAAAAAACCAAATAAATAAATCATTATTTATACTTATCGTCTACCTCTGGAAGTTCTTTAATACTTAGCTTTTGTTTAATCTTTCGTTTTTCTCCGATTTCAGACCACTAAATATTTAACTTTTTCATTTAGGTTGAACTTGGTTATGGAATGCAACGTTCTGATAGATTGAATGTTAACATGTTCTTTTTTTGTTGGCGTTATTTATTTTAAAAATTCCAACATGAGCCATGTGACAGCAGACTAAAATCAGTGTCTTAATGTCAGGCCTTGGAAATCTCAAACCAACCAGTAATTGGACAATGTTGGCATCAAGACTTTCGCCAGTGATATTTTTATCAAATGCTTTTTCCTGGGGGATATGAAGCATGCTCAGCCTGGTGAAATCCAATGATGCTTTCGCGTAGACTTGTAGGGTTGTCACGGTGCTGTAATCTACCAGCTAAGGAGGTAGCCAGCACGGGAGGCCAACCGAATCTAATTTGTCATCTAACTGACTATGAACTCCTTCGTTCTCATCAGGTTTAGCCTCCAGGCCAGAACAAACTACCAACATGGCAGCAATATTGAGAAGACTTGGTCAGAAACCAGTGCCTAGAATCCAATCTTAACACTGACCGAAATAACCTGTTAGTGCTTACATCTCCACTGATTCAAGTCCTTTTGCGTATTTTAATTCCACTTGCGAAATGACCAGGCTTTGTCTATTCAAACAACATGTCAAGTGTTTGCTACAACGAAATATTTTCAAGTTGAACTAAAATAAATACAAATTGCTACTGGTTGTCCTTATCCCGTCGAAAAGGTCAAATTAGGTCATTACCAATGGTTGCTTTTCTTCCAGACTTCTTAAGGTCTTGTTGGACCCCTTGGTCGATTTTCAGACCCGTTCTATTTATTCTCTTATACAGAAGAATATAAATCTGTACCATATATATATGTATATATTTTTGAAAATCTTGAATACTCAGGATTAGTCAGAAGACTCCAGTAGAATAGTTCTTGAACTAGTTAACGGTGCCACAGTTTTTTTAAATTTTCATAACAACGATCCCAGTGGATTTTTTGTCTACCCCACCTTGGAATGTTTTATAAAAAATTAAAATACAACTCTCAGAAAACATTTTATTAACTCAATGAATACCAGTTTTCTTACAGAGCATTTAATAGACACCATTTCATATAATCGCTGTCACGTTGATATTAAACTCATTGGAAGTACGAATTCGACCAGTTAAGAGAAATATAATTTGGTGTTCATCAATAGATGCATATCTATCATGGCTTTTGATCACTAACTTGTTATTTGTGATACTGATCGATTGATAAATCCATTCCCAAACATCGCATGACTATGTGCAGAGGTGTGTGCAATATTTAACAATACAGGCTATAACAACAGTAAAGTATCATGCAATACAGCAATAAATAACAGAGTACGGTCATATGCAAGAAGATATCATTGAGCCTTTATATTTGCCATTCCTGTCTAATTCATCTGTTAGAATTGTAACTTGATGTGGATTTATGTCCTTGTATACAATAAAAAATATATAATGAGTAATATCATGTCAAAAGATTAAAGCTGAATTTATTGGAGAGCTTTCATTAACACCCCAAGGGTCACGGTTCATACAAACAGCTATAAGCCCATATATATCATTGTATGTTAACTATATAATGTTAATAAAGACGTTATTCTCTTTATCTTCAAGTCGGTATTTATCTGAAACAGAAACAGCCAAATTCGGTGATATATCTCAACGTAACATTTTGGTACATTCTGTGCATATATTAGAGTGTAGTGTACATATCGCTATATAGTTGTATTTAATTTATATTTGTATAGATGGCCTGGTACAATTCAACTGTACTTATCTGCTGTTACTGCACCACTGGGTTCGTGTGGGTACATCCTATTCCTATGGTGCCCTATAGCGCCTAACACTGTTATGTATCCCTTGATATTAGTCAACGTATTACTATATTTAATATATAATTACATGTCACTATGTTTTCAATTATACTTGGATAATCAGTCACATCATCAGCACATTTATCTTTGTATAGGTTGTGTCCTGTTTCTGCTTTATCTTTGTATAACCTGTCACTATGTTTCTGTTTTTATCTTTGTATGCCTATAACCTGTCACTATGTTTCTGTTTTTATATTTGGATAACCTGTCACTTTGTTCCTGTTTCAGTCTTTCGGTTACCTGACACTATGTTTTTGTTTGAATCTTTGAATAACCTGTCACTATGTTTCTCTTTTTATATTTGGATATCCTGTCACTATTTTTCTGTTTTTATACTTTGATATACTGTCACTATGTTTCTGTTTTTATATTTGGATATCCTGTCACTATCATGTTTCTGTCTATCTAAAACCTGTCACTATGTTTCTGTCTATCTAAATCCTATCACTATGTTTATGTCTTTTTAAAACCTGCAACTATCATGTTTCTGTCTATCTAAAACCTGTCACTATGTTTCTGTCTATCTAAAACCTGTCACTATGTTTATGTCTTTTTAAAACCTGTCACTATCATGTTTCTGTCTATCCAAAACCTGTCACTATGTTTCTGTCTAAAACCTGTCACTATGTTTATGTCTTTTTAAAACCTGTCACTATCATGTTTCTGTCTATCTAAAACCAGTCACTATGTTTATGTCTTGCTAAACTTTGTCACTATGTTTTTTGTCTAACCAGTCACTATGTTTTTCTTTTTATCATTGAAAAACCTGTCACTATAAATCTGTTTTTGTCTTTGTATAACCTGCCACTATGTTTATGTTTCTGTATAACCTGCTAATATGGTTCTGTTTTTGTATAGCGTGTCACTATGATTTTGTTTTTGTATAACCTGTCAATATGATTCTGTTTTTGGATAGCCTGTCACTGTGATTTTGTTTTTTTATATTTGAATAACCAGTGAATATGATTTTGTTTTTGTATAACCTGTGAGTATGTTTCTGTTTGTATCTTTGTGTAACCTGTCAGTATGTTTCTGTTTGTATCTTTGTGTAACCAGTTAGTATGTTTTATTATCTTTGTATAAACTGTCAGTATGTTGCTGTTTGTATCTTTGTATAACCTCTCAGTATGTTTCTGTTTGTATCTTTGTATTACCTGTGAGTATGTTTATATCTTTGTTAAACCTGTTGTTTTATCTTTGTATATTCTGTCTCTATATGTTTTTTTTATCTTTGAATAATCAGTCACTATATTTTCTGTTTTTATCGAAAAACATGTCACCATATTTCTGTACGTGTTTTTTATTTTTGATTATCGGCCACCATTTTTCTTGGGATAACATTTTATTGTGTTTCTATATCTGTATTATCTTTGGCTATATGGTATCATACGTTAAAGTAAAGGAAATTTTGTCACACCTAGAACTTCTCGTAGCTGACTCGAAAGCATGTCCATTTTTTGCTAAACTAAGAGGACATGACTTCACCTCAAACGTGTAGCGGTAGAGAGATCGCGCTTCCCAGTTTCTGCTATAAATCCTTCTTATAGCAGAATTTAGACAAGGTTTGCGAAGACGTCCCACCTTTAAGCCAATAGATGAGGATATTACATTACTTGTCGGATGTCATGGATATATATAAACCCTCTGGAAATTCATCCCCAAATCTAACTCTCTGTAAACATGTTACATTAAATTAAACAAAATGACAAAACTCATGCATCTTTATATTGGCACCTAATGTAACCAACTCTTCGTTTATTATGGTCACTATGTTTCTCTGTATATCTAGGGATAAACTGTCACTATATTTCTATGTGTATCCTTATCTCTGTCCATGTTTTTCTTCGGTTTATATATTATGATAATCTGTAACTATGTTTTTGTATGTATCTTTATAAAACTTGTCACCATATCTTTTCGTTTATTGTGGTAGCATGTTTCTTTGTATATCTAGGGATAATCAGCCACGGTGTTTACGTGTGTATCACTGGTTGATCTGTCACTATAGTTCAATGTGTATCTTTGTATGCGTTTCTTCATTTGGAATCTGTGAGGAACCTGACACTATGATTCTTCTTTTAGCTTTAGATAACCTATCATTGTGTTTCTTCTTTTATCTGTACACATGAGACTCTTTCTACCCTTTAATAACTTGTCAAAATGATTCTTTTATCTTTTTAAACTTTAAATAAAGTATGACATGTTAATATTTGTATAATCTGTAACTGCATCAGCCTATTTTTCTTCGTATAAACTGTGCCATGGTTTTGGTTTATATGTCTTCCATCTTTGAATAGCGTGCCACTGTGTTACTACTTTGGACCTCCTGACGCTATGTTTCATCTGTCATGTTTTGAAAACCTCTCACTATATTTGTATGTGTATATTTGGCAGTAATTATCTTTCAAGTTTCAACTTGTCATTATGTTTCTGTTCGTACCTTTGTATAACTTGTCATTCAATGTCTATATTCCAATTACCTATCTCTTTGTTTCTGTATAAATGGTCCTGGGCTTTCTGTATTTCTATTTCTATAGTGTGTCATTATGTGTCTGTATTTATTTTTGTGTAACTTACCAATGCTTCTGTGTTTATTCTTTGATTCCATTTCCCGAAGTCATTGTTTATGTTTGATGTTTTCGATTATTCATTGTATACAGTATCGCTGTATATATCTTAGCTTTACTCTTTCTGATTTCATTCATTTGTTTTTGCATAGCCTCCATCATATCACTGTATTTATCTGTTCTCATATCATCGTAACATCGGTGTGGCTTACATAATTGAACTGAAAGCAGTGTTATATCTACCTTTCATGCTTATGTATACCAGAACCTGCACTCTGGTGTCAGCAAAGATCACGGTTTATTTTAAAATGTTTTGGTCGGTTTGACAATAAACATTGGTCTTACAGAGCTAAATCTGCAATTAACCACGTTAACATAAGTCACACTAGAAATGAATGATCTGATAAAGTTTGTCGAATGAATTTCACTACGGGTGGACAGCGATATTTAACAAAATGGCATCTGTTGTTCGTCATGTTTAAGTGAAAGGAAATTTTGTCACACCTGGAACTTCTCGTCTAGTTGACTTGAAAGCATGTCCATTTTTTTGTTAAACTAAGAGGACAGGACTACTCCTCAAACGGGTAGCGGTAAGAGATCGCGCTTCCCGGTTTGTCCTGTCCTGTCCTCTCATCTCACCGTAGGCTATAAACCCCTCTAATAACAGAATTTAGACAAGGTTTGCCAAGACGTCCCAGCATTAAGCCGCTAGTTTGGGGATATTACATTGCTTGTCGGCTGTCATGGAGATATATTAACTCTCTGGCAAATCCACAATTTATTACACCGGCTTATGTATTCCTCTAAGTTCCGTGGTGATTTTATTCCAATCCAAGTCTCTGTAAACATGTAACATTACATTAAACAAAAGGGCAAAACTCGCACAGTCTTCTATCTTGGTACCTAATGTAACTCAAGAAACGAAACAGATTTAATCTCAACATTAATCCTACCTCCTTGAATGTATTTATGTGTTATTGCTGGTTGATGAAGTCCTGCAATCTACTTTATATTGTACATTAGCTATGCATTGCTTTATCGGTGTTCAAGTCACTAAACAAGCCATGTTCTTTTCGACGATGTTAATTTGTTGGTTTGAAATTGTTCCAGATTTGTACATGATCTCGTTTGCAGCCTGATCACGATTAGGGAACAAGATGAGCAATAGGAAGAATACCGTCCGCTGCAATCGATGGTGGCGTTTGATGTTGATCGGTGGAAACAGAACGCTGTGATTGTCAAGTGAGTTGTAAATAAATTAAATGCAAAGCCGTAAGGTCTGGCCATTATTGAGCGAAGTTAAGACCTATTCAGTACGAACAAAGCGGTATATGGTGTCTTAATGTAGACAAAACGGGCAGTTTCAGTAATGCCAGATAAAGGAGACATCCAAATCGTGGATCAAGACTAGGCTATACCTCGATTCATCGTAGATTTACAACAATCCGACAACGAGGAACATTGTTAATAAAATGGCTTGGGATTCTATGCACAGTTTTGGAAACATGTAGACATAGGTCATGAATTACAACTGCAAACATCTGGTTGCAGGAGACAACCACTCTTAGGGCTGAACTTAATGGTTATGAATGAAATGTAAACATAATCTGAATGTGCAGTTAGAAATCGTCAGTCCGTCTGTATCCAAAACCGCTAAGCCTTCGCCAATACGCACTTCCTTATTTATTCGTCTAACGCTTTGTTCAATGCAATCTGTAGTCATTCATGTGACTAAATAAAATAGTTGACTCAATGTTAAGACACAAGGCTTTCACATGTCGTTGTCTTTGATATCCTGGTTGATTGTTGTGCAGACTCGTGGTGACACTCCTCTCGGCTATCCCAATCAGCCAATCATCGACCTCTACCACTAAATACATCTTATTTAGTGCCGCTTCCAAAACGCACTCTAACTGACTCAGTTGTCGAGGGCTGGTAACTCACTTGATGACTGCCACTGATATCTCGGATCTGTTAATTTATATTTAAAAAAAAAAAAAAAAAATCTGAATATGACTGCTCTTTACTATTGATATCTCGATATCTGCACCTTATTCTGAAATGTCTTCTCGTGGATAAGTTGTCCGGGATCATTCTTTCATTTACTTTTATTCAAGAATAACTATTAGCCATCAATGAAACTAGAAAACCGTTGATAGCATACACAACGTCAGGAAACGTTATCGTTGATGCTTCCTTAGAATCGAACAGCTAACATAATGCAAACGTTGGATAAATAATAACTACTGATTATCATTTTCAGCCATATATTTGCTTATACAATATACCATAGTCAGGTAAATGTCAAGGTGTTACATTTATTTATACAGACAAACCTGTCTCAATACTTCTTATGTGATAGTCTTAATATGTATGTATCTGTGTAAATATCTGGTATATTGCCAACTTACCGTTTTGTTTATTTCCTTCCAGCTTACACACTGCGCAGGGTATATTTAATTAAATGCACTTAAAGTTTAATGACATAACTTTGATTTGATTGATTGGTGTTTAACGTCGTACTCAAGAAGTCCAAGTTGACAAATGAGAACCCAGTTATAAGGATGCAAGATAAACGACAACAGTGGGCTGATGTATTTTTGTTGCTAATTCTTACTATGAAATCTATTTTTATCATCATATATAGATTTCAGGTGAGAACAAACATCCATCATGGCGAAAATGGGTGACAGAGACTCGCCCATAACCCATTGCCGAGAAAAAATGTAAACACTAAAAAAAAGAAAGGAAAAGGTTTACATACTTTCATAAAGGCGGTGAAATAAATATGTTTACAAAGCCAAGCTTCCTCGTAAGTGTATTCATATCTTCTTTCTTGACTGATCAAAATATCGGAAACCATAAGGTTCTCAGAGTATTCATTTCGGTGGTTAAAAACCATATATTTTATTGATGGCTTTCTTCTGTGATCAAAATCCTTGGAAAGCCATTGGCTGCGCGACTGTGGCTTCTTTCATTATGCTAGGAGTAACAAATCTGCATGATGTCACCAATCTCATGTGTAAAGAAATAGAATAAGTTCAAATATTGAGATTTATGAGTAAGGGAACAGAAATTGTATAATGGTAAGACACGTTTTGAGTTCGTTCAGATAGATAGTCAGGTCCTTGAACGAGAGATTGGAAGTGTTTCTAAACCCCACATGTAGATAGTTTGGAAAAAAGGACCTGGTGATTGGCATATTCGAACGCTTTTGGTTAGTCCAAGCCTACTTGGAGAGTATAGTAATGTTGTCTATACCCAAACTGGTGAGACGATATAATGTCCATTTTGGTTAGAAACTCTGATACCTTTTCGGTACTATTTATTTTAATATTTCGCTGAAAGAAAGCATTCAAATTAAAACCCAAAGGGAGATACTATTTTTAAATATAGATATGAGTCGAGCTATTTTAGATGACCTAGGAGCAACGCCTGAAGTGAAAGAAAGGTCAAGAACACGACCAGCAGATTGTGAAACATAGAAATACCAAGGCCAGTTATGAAATTTGTGAAGTGGAAGATGGTTGATTTCAATTGTTCGCTAGATTCAAAGTTATTAGGGTATGTACTATTAAGGTAATGTTAAACAATATACTTTGTTTTTTAGAATTCTAGCATCTTATTTATTTTCTGTAGTGGTGCTACAAGCCATGATATCCCTTGTCGATTTCATTTCTGACATACTCTGCGATGCGATCTCTAAGACCTCCACATCTCTAGCCATCGGGTGATAAAACCCTCAAATCTCTGATTTCTGACTTCCAGGTTAAGCCATGGTATTGCTTTGGCTTCTTGTAGTATACAACACTTAAAACCGTCACATATCTCTCTTCCTCACTAACACAGCCATTAACACCATGGTTTTTCCTGTTTATTTTCTCGCTTCTGATAACAAATTAAAAAAAAAAAAACCTAGGACATCATTATTTCGGACTTTTCTTTAGATAAAAGCCTAACATCACGAAAACATCGCCCAGTGTTTTATCTCTGACTCTGTGATACAGAGATTTTAATTCAAAGCGTCCTTATTTGTGTTTAATTTCTATGTCTTCAGTGTAATGGTTTTACTTTATTCGTGACACTCGCTCCCATTCATACTAAACAACTCTTACATTTATTTGATTTTTGGCTTTCATTATTCTATGGGGACATAAAGTATTTTTAAACAATGATATTTGCAGTGTATTTTACCCTTGGCTTTTCTTCCTGATACACAACTTAAAACCGCAGTGAGTCCACTTTATCTTATTCAGTGGGTTAATGTTGAATGAGATCATATTGGTTTTTTTATACACTGATTAGTTGATATAGATATATTAAAGCGATGGTCAGGGCTGCTCATATGTCAAACGGGCATATCCCTTGTGTTGAATTATTCCATCAAATGTTTTAATCCAGTCAAGAACTGGATGTTCCTAAAGCTGTTCGGGGCTGGTCTACTTGACCTACTACAGTCGAGCGTATAGTCGCTGTGTTCTGGGAATTTCACAAGAAAATAAACAATGTTTGTTTCCTTTTCTTTTGGGAATTATTATTTATGCTCGGAATTATTGTTTAAATTGACCATAGGCACTTGCTATCCCCACCATAATGTACGCTCGTCTTTAAACGATGAATCACTGTGTTGTTTTCATATCGCGTAACACACGAGAGTCTATGTCATGTGACGGCATGAGCAGGGTTGGCAACACCCAAAATGGCACCTCCCAGTGTTGTTTGGTAGGTATACATTTGTAAAGCTAAGACTATTCTATAAAATAACAAAATGATAATTTGATGGCATATTAAATAACGCTTGGCAGACATATCAAACCCTCTGAATATAATCTTGACGACATATGAAACGAACACTAGGCGGGAAATAAGCTTCTCTCCGTTAGGTTTTTTTTTTTGCAGTTAGAAATATTATACACATGCTATCGATACTTAATTGCAAGTAAATTTTCTCAAAGTAACAGATTTGGTTTTGTTATCGATTGGTGTTCATTAAATTTACAAAGTGAAATCCACCATAGGACCACATATACTTATATCAATTTATCGGGGGTTTGCCGACACTGTGTGAAATTCTTCGGGTAACATGGGTGTCCTGTCAATCAATATATCTGGACTATCGGCGTGGGTAGACACTCATTGTTCCGTGCTCGATCAACAGTGGGAGTTTTAGCATCGGGTATGTTTCCGGTGCATTTCTGTAATAAGAGTTCTAATTTTTGTACTGAACAATAATAAAAAGTCAATCAATAAAGCTACCTAATTAGAACGGTGACTGGTCAATGTTTGACGCTATATCGTAGATCCATAACGAACCTCGTGCAGGTGTTGTTTTACCCACGGTGGCCAAAACTAGACCACCCCGCAACGTGTTGAACAGGGCTGTCGCGATGATCGCTTCACTGCCTTACCCTGGGCGGTCGCTACATACAAATCCCCCGTTTGTGTTATCCAGGGCTGTCAGGATGCTTACAACATCGACACATTGCTTAACTACCCGGATTTGTCATTGCATCACCAAATCGTTGCTAATTTACAAAGTGTAATTGCCACATATTATAACCCTCTACGTGTTACGTGGTGTGCGCAACAATGCGCGATTGTACATCTACCAAATTTCCGATAATAAAAAAAAATCAAAAATAGCCGCCTCCACTTCAAATTTTGTTTTTTTAATTTTATAAAGCACACAGCACAAATAGGGTATTATTTGTCGAGAACATAGTTTAAACCATGTCTACTTCACAATCGCTATAAGTTATGGCATTAAAATATCAGAAAAATTGTTTTGGAAGACTTTCTGCGGCGTTTTTCACTGTTTTACATCGTAGCTGAATCTGGTTGCGTTGTCAGGACAGAACTTGCTATTTCTGATTGGTTGTTGACAGTTGACAGTTTTAGGATGAGCCACTTTTACGGCCGTGTGAGAGCTCTTTTTTTTGTCCTAGTTAGGTTTTTTTATGACCTGTGTCGTCAAATTAACACCTCCTCAAAACCTTCGACGCCTGCGATGCTTCGGTTTTGACTGGGTGTCAATATGACGACAGAAGTCTTAGAAAACCTAACTTTGACCTCTGGCTCAGTCTGAAACCCCTAATCCATATCCATGTTGTTTCCCAGGGCTGCTTCCACATAACCATCTCAATGTTAAATGTATATGGAAGACGGTTACAACATGCTCATCTAAATGCCGCTAGCCCAGGGATTTAATAGTTTTCAGAAGGACTGTTCTAGTACATTGTTTTACCTAAGACTGTCACTACCCACAAATCTCAATAAGGTGACTATGTCCAGAATAATTCCCTCCTATTGTGTAAACTGCCATACAACTGTGTGTGATTGCTAGCTTCTGGGCACCTTAAGTTAATCCACATAGAATAAGGCAGTATCCGGACAGGATGACGAGACATTTACACTACATGTAAGTTCCCTTACTAAAATATCGATATGGGAGACAATAGTCATAGCCCAATAAATTGGCGATGGACTAACCAATCGTTTATCAAATCCATTCCCTGAAAGCCCAACCAGACAGAAACTCTTCAATGCACTGTCGGACTTGTTCGGGGATCGATTCCATGCTCTAGAAACGAGGACAAGGATCCTGACTCTTAGGACTATGATGTTAAATTGGTGAATTTTCTGCTTCAAATGAATAGTTATTGGAGTTAATAGTCCCTTAATTGAGTTTTTGATTGGATAGTACTTTGCAATCCTTACACGAATGGTCTAATCCAGCTATCTCCCAGACCGCTTAGTGGGCGAAGGCATGAAACACACAAGTATATGAACCATGACTGTAGACTATCATTATACCCTAGTATATATGACATATTCACATTTGTGGGAACTGTGGGTATGTGGGAGAAATCTTAAAAAAAATTGTGAATTTAGCAGCATTGTCTCAATTCCTTTCGACCTACCAATTGTGTCCATTTCCCGGTTGCCAGGAAGGGAGTAGTTGCACAATCTAAGTTCAGAAACAACGATTTTCAGAACATATTCAAATGAACGAATATATTGTTTCGGTAATATCATATTTTCGATATTGATGATGTAAGAGGGTGTAGTCTTTTGAGTTTATAGCATAAATATTGGTTTAGTTCCACTTAACTCAAATCGTCAATGTATTGCAATTGTATGACAGTTTACACAACAAGCGCACAAAAACCCATACTAACTAATTCACATGCATAATGGTGGCTTCAAAGGGCAGTTCATTCTACAGAAACATAGGGTCCTACTTATTCAGTTAGAAATCATTGCCTTTGGGAGATAGTGTGTACACAACACTACGTTGAAAATCATGTACACAGCAGTCCTTTCAAGTGACAGATAATCTGCAAGCATGTACTATTTCACGTACCTACCTTCAAATGCCTTTGTTAACGAATTAACATGGATCGTATGATTCATGTACAATACACAAAGGATTGTAATAATATCGCTTGTTTGTTGTACATAGCGCGTTTGAAAATTCAACTTAATTATGTGTCTTTGTGTGAGAGTTAGCACAACAAACATATATGAACTCACATCTATTTTAGAGCATGTACAGGACAGTTTTATATAGCCACAATCTACTAAGTCGCGTTATACCCATGGCTCGAAAAAGTAGGGACTATGGGAATGTCATTGCCGGGAACGTTACGACTCTCGCGGGAAATTTCGAGA
>JARFOD010130479.1:0-13828 GCA_031763545.1 Mopalia muscosa
TTCTGTATTTGTGTCCGTCGTCATATAAGTGAAATACCCTTGAGTACGACGTTAAACACCAATCAAACAAACAATCCTACGAATTTCTGTTATTATTCTCGTAAAACACTGATGTGTATATGTACGGTAAACATTTCGCCTTTTTGGATAACTTTTTACGCAATGGAATTCCCAAGAATAATAACCCAATACGCTTTTTTGCTCACAAAGGCAGAATTGAGCCCATTTTCTGTCGCTATTTATTAGCTATATATTCAAAACGTTGTGAGGAGGAAAAATCATATTAGATTTAACGATTAAGAGGTATTGCGTGTATATAAAAGCAGTCGGCTGGTGTATGGGTGCCCTACTGTGCAAATTAATATTTTCGGAGAATAGGGCGGAAATTCGCTGATTTTGCTTCCATAAAAAAGATAGGATGCGCCAATAACCGCATACTACACAAAACACACAGGCCATCGAGCAATCTCGTTCCATAACTTTGTATTACTACGCAAATGCACTCCGATGTCGTCTATAAATAAGGCCGATATTTACGAAAAGCATTAGTATATGCTGCAATAATAGCCACTACCTACCGCTACATTATAGCCAATCCTTGCAGGGACGCTATGGTAAGCGCTTCGGTTTACCGAATCTACTCCGATGTTCAGGCCGGCGGCCGTGGCTCAGTGGTAGCGAGTGCGCTTCCTAAACTGGCCCCGCTTCGATTTACCGTTCACGGGTTTGAGTCCGCCTGTCGATCAGGTATATAAGCGAGTCACATGTTGTGGCTCAGGCAATCGCGGGGGTCGTTTTTACGAGGCTATCTCCCGGTTTTCCACCGTAATAAAGCTGTGTACAGTGTGAAGTGGACAATCCGTCGTCATTAAAGTGAAATACGTATACCCGTCAGTACGACGTTAAGCACCAATCAAACAAAAACCACACTCCGATGTTCTGCTCACATGTTGGAGGCCCTCTGTAGATTTCAGTTCTATCAGTGAGTCAAACAATGAGGCTACAGGCGACCAATGGCTTTTAATAGGTTTCTTCAGGGGTTTCCCATCGTATTTAAGAAGAATAGAGTGAGAAATAGACAGTCCGTCGTTTTATTGGCGAAAAACTCTTCAGTACGACGTTATACCCGAATCAAACAAATAAATAATCCAGTAAATGTCTAGCATCAGTGGCTAGCGTGTCAGCCTACTAATCCTATTTCGATATACCGTCCACGGGTTCGAATCTGTCGACCATCATGTACATGAGTGAGTTTTTCTATCGATTTCCACCGTATTTTAACAAGGAACAGTGTGAAATGTGCAGCATGTCGCCATATAAGTGAAATACTCTTGAGTACGACGTTAAACACACACTTTTCGGTTGGCACGTTCTTTTATGAACGAATTAACCCCCACTGGAGTATAATCCGTGCCATCATCTACCATCAGGTTTATGAGTGAGAGACAATATATGGCTCCGGCAGTAGTGGCTGCGCTTTTTACAAGGTTTCTTCCAGTTTTCCCCCATCATTTGGCAAGGAACTATGTGAAGTGGACAATCCGCCGTCATATAAGTGAAATACCACGCATTAAACCACAAACAAGCAAACCTATGACATCTTATTACAAATAATATCATCGAAAACATTGCTCAGCCTATGTCATCGCTCTGATAGATGTTATTACCAGTTATAAGGATCAATAGATATTGTTCATCTAGGATCAATACGACGGCCATAGAGTGAGCTGACAGCTCTCTGTACTGATACTGTATGGCACAAAGTTCAAAATATGACGAACAAATAATGTACTCTATTTCGTATCATTCAAACCATAGGCAGTAACTATATGCTATTGTTGTATTTTTAGTCACAGAGCTCTGTCAAATATTAAGGAAGTTGGGAAAGCACATCCTAATGAGGTCAGTATAACTTCATCAAATATATTTATCATTTTGATATTTAATTGTAATTGGTTTATTTTTAACACGTTAAATTATATATACCGCGACGTCCTTCGTTTCCTTTCCTATATCTTCACAGTGTGTCGCTTTAACTGCAATCAGACCACTTTTCCACAATCAGGCCTTTGTTTATCTGATTGTGTTATTGCTTACTTGAAATCGGAGACCTGGACCCTCTGCATTGGTGACGCAATTGTCTTGGGAACCAATCTGTGTTACCATGAAGACTCGGGCTGTAAAAACTTTATAGATCTAGTTCTGTATCTCTAATAGTCTACCATACACTGTTGCCTATCATACACTGTAGCCTTATTTTGAGATATAGAGGGCACATGGTCCCCCGTTTTCCACCGAAAGAAGGCAAAGTACATCCTGAAGTGGACATTCCGTCGTCATATAAGCTCCCATGGAAAGAATGTAAAATATCTCGCAACCACTAATTGTCAGGTTAAAAATTTCTCACCAGATTCTACATACAGCGAATATGGTTCGAAAAAATCACCCTGTACTATAGGTTTACCTTTTATGCGATAAATTCGCTTTGACATCAATATTGGATAGAGTTTTATAAAAAAAATATAACAATTTTTTTTTTTTAATTTCTCACCAGACGAATTTCACACAACCGTTGGTCGCCTAGTCGCATGTTTTTCCAGGGGTGCATATAAGTGAAAAACCCTTGAATACAACCTTTGACCCCTATCAAACAAACAGTTACAGATTATTATCGGCTGAATTTGTACTGTCCAGTAATAATTGATATTATGAAATTTCTGACACATTTCATATGACATGAAATACAGTTCATGGATCTGTTGCCAACCCGCTATTTTTCTCTCTTCCACCCTGACCGTAAATTCTAATAGAAGGTTCTGTAACTTCCACTGTTTAGGCATGTTTAAGATAGAGGATTTATTAGATAGGTGTATTGAACCTGTATTAAGCCGGAAAGTCTATTTAATTTAAGACTTGAGTGCAACTTCAAATTCAGAAGTCGAGAAATTCATCTCGGAATTCAAAAGGAATCGTAACTGTAATAGAGTATGCATGCTGGCCCAGGCTAATGGTTATCACAAAGCACTTCCGATGGATTCAGATTCAGATTCATTTATTTCACTGGTGCAAACTAATATAAACAATTGCAGTAAAACAGAATATACAATTATATAAATAAGTACACGAATGCTCACGCTATTGTCGCAATATGAGATCATCGGCGGGAATAAAACCCCAAGGGGCTTGTTCTATCCCTGCGTAGGCCTAATATTAATCGTGAGGAAATAACTTTAAGCACAATTTAGTACATATTTGCATAAGACAATGTTTTATACGGACACTTTTATACAATCTGAATAAAATTACTTTTATACAAACTGAGTAAAATTAAGACTGATACGTTTACACAGGGTTTTAAAGAGTAAATTTATCAAGTAGATATTTCCTTATTCTTAGTTTAAATAAAAATGTGGAAGTTAGTGCTTTCAGGTATGAGGGCAATTTATTCCACAGTTTAGGGCACGAAAGAAAACATAGATGTATAAATTGGATTATATAGATCCAAGGAAGACGATCGAGTATGATAATAATGAACATTTGGAGACCGTATATCTTGTGATGTTCTTTAATATTGTATTTCAGAGTGTAACAATCGAATCTGCAAAAAGTATTAAACGGCTTTTGATTCTAACTGAGGAGGAGAGCTATCAAATGACGGAACGTAAAGAACAGTCGGAACTCGTTATATTATCAGATTTAGATGCTGTCGCAGAGAAAGAAAATAAAGATCAGAGTGAAGAAATTTCTCAAATGAGTGGAGGAATAGTTGTTCCTTCTGTTGAATCTCCAACAGTTCCATCATTGGTGGGTAAGCTTTTAGAACTGGCTGTATTCTATTGGAAGCGGCTGTCAATCACGTCATGACACTGTTTGGTTCGCCAAAGCTTATAGTCTAAATTGTCCAATAAAATGTCACACAACACAATCGACATTAAGCAACATTATGTTTAAAAATACCACGGATCGAAAGGCGGCCTCGAACCGTGAATGGAACATAACTGGAGGTAAAACTTCAAATGCACGTCTGCCTTGGTGACCTGGCTTTATGACGTCACTCTAATACCAATCTGTCTGTACCATTCTTTACACCGGTCCAACAAAGCTGACGCCAAACAATCTGAAAACTTTCTCCATGGTACCCTAGTTAAACTGAGAAAAAAACATTTTTGATTAATATTTATGCATTGTTTTTTTCTTCTTCTTTTCTTCTATAGATACACAAATCGGTTAACGGCGGGTTATTATTGAGGTTCCATAGTCTACAAATACATGAAAAATCTCCACCATTCGGCCTCAACCAGACTGGCGTCATTTCCGGTCTTCGAAATCCCTTTTCTTGTCAATCAATAAGACCGACACAATCAGATGTTTCTCCAATAACCAAATTTCCGGCAAAGTACCACGATGGTTTATCTCGGGTGAAAACAGCATTGGATAAGGGTGAGATCAGTTTTGATGCCAGAAGTGATTAAGATAATGATTCAGATTATTTTTTTATAAAAAATCTGTTTTTAAGTTTTAACCTTTTTAGTTTGAGGTGATACATCTAGCTCTTAGTCACTTTGTTTTAACTGTTGATGCTTTTTGTGTTCTTAGTGTTGTTATGACTGTTCCTTGAATTATTCAACTTTCTTTGATAATGCACTTATTGTTCTGAAAATGGTAGAGTCTACCCCTGGGAAATATGAAGTCTATATTACCTTAGTTTGTCGTTCATGTCCAATAACGCTCCCCTTTGCTGTGTTTATCATGACCAATGACGCATCCCAGTGGTTTGTCTATATATGCTCCCCACTGGTGTGTATATAATGACCAATCACGCTCTCCATAGGTGTGTGTAGTATGACCAATCACGCTCCCCATTGGTTTGTCTATCTTGACCAATCACGCTCCTTGAAGGTTTGTTTATCATGACCAATCACGCTCCCCACTGGTGTGTCTATCCTAACCACTCAGGCTCCTTGAAGGTTTGTCTATTTTGACCAATCACGCTCCTTGAAGGTTTGTCTATCATGACCAATCACTCTCCCCATTGGTTTGTCTATCTTGACCAATCACGCTCATTGAAGGTGTGTCTGTCTTGACCAATCACCCTCCTTGAACGTTTGTCTATCATAACCAATCATTCTCCCCATTGCTGAATTTATCATGACTCTTATGATCAATCACACTCTCCAGTACTTGGTATAATGACGTGATGATCTCTCCTGATGATCGACTGTGTTGTGTGACGTTTTATGGGACAATTTAAACAATCTAACCTTTGGCGAACCCAACAGTGCCATGATTGATAGCCGTTTGGAATAGAACACAACCAGTTCTAAATGAAACAACACAGTACCACTTAATTTAAAATTTGATTTTTAACTAATCTAGATGAAGAAACTAGAATGAAGGTACAAAAGACGATCTTTTTTATGTTAACTTAATGATAATGATATTAACTGGGTTAAACACAATTTAGCGATTATTGTATCCTAAAGCCAATTTTTAAATCCAGTTTCAGAGAATCCCAATCTAATAAGCGACGGAAGTAGATCTTATTTCCTTCCCACAATCCCCGGTAAACACCAGGATTTGAAGTCGATAACACCAGAAACCTTATCGAAACTCATCAATTATGAGTATGATCATATCGTAGAGAAATATGTGATCATTGATTGTCGATATCCGTATGAGTTTGACGGGGGACATATACAGGTAAGATTAGCACAATGTTTTTTTGTTTTTTGAAAATGAAGACAACCACACTGTTATCGCGTTTTTAAATGTTTTAAATGTTTTTAAATCGTAATTAAGTGGTAATAATTCTTATACAGTCACTGGTGGATTGGATTGACTGTATTTAGCGTCGGGCTCAAGTGCATTTAACATGTTTGCTATTAATCACTGAACACAACAACATTGTGAAATATTTTAATTGTACTGTCTGAAAAAATAAACTCGCTTAGAAAAGACAAAAGGACTCCGACTTGATAATAAAAAAATTAAATACCAAACATGATGTTTTATAGCTTTTGTTTTAAAATATATAATATAATTTTTATAAGTGCACATGTGTAAACTGAGTGCATCTTTTGGTAGTATGATTGTCAATAACGCGGGATAATCTGTCGTGTTTTGTAAACTTATTTATGACCGTTCGTCTATGTTACCTACAGGGAGCCAGGAATCTGTACTCCAAAGAAAGTGTGGTACAAGAGTTTCTGTAGCCACCTACCGTAGTAGAGCCACCTACCACACTACAGCCACCTATCACACAGAATATCCGGGACAAACTCATTCTGGTGTTTCACTGCGAATATTCATCCGAGAGAGCGCCTAGATTGTGAGTAAATCCTCGAATAAGTCATTTGTAAGTTAATTTTAAGTGCAAACTAGAGCGAAAACAAATCACAAAACCTACTACACCTAAGATAGTTTGTTTCCAGTTGTGATTTTTCACAGGTATGCTTTCAACAGTTGAGTGCCAAAATACCCAAAATGCAATATAATATATGGGATGATATTAACATTTAATTTCGTTCTATGGCTTGGCTACCATATGTACTTTGTCTCTTTCAGATGTCGTTTCTTGCGGGCTCGTGACCGGGAATGTAACCATGACAATTACCCGGACCTGTGCTACCCGGAAATGTACATACTTCATGGTGGTTATAAACAATTCTTCTCAACACATAAGGTACGTATCAATCTAAATAAAATAGGATCTAAATTAGCTGACATATATATTCTTTTGTGGTATTTATATATTAAAGTTATTAAACAAGGATTTGTACTGGGAAGCTCTCAAATGTTGGGTACATCGCAGATCATCACTGACGTCAGTTTTTAAGCATTGTTTCATAGGCCGTGATAAACTGTGTTGTGTGTTGCCATTCTGTTTGGGATCTCTTTGTATTACCTTCTGTGATTGCCTTTCTTGGTACCGGTGGCGACGAGAGTGATTTCCTTCTCCTATTTTTCTCGAACAATGTTATATGGGTGAAGTAACCTAGGTATGGCGTAAAACCCCAATAAAACAAACAAATCATAAAACTAATGTAAGCTTTCCCTCAAATTGTATATGCGTATTCTACAGCCAAGCGCTCTTGGTTTATTTATGTGTGCGGATAGTGAGCAAACTATGGCAAACTATGGTGAACTATGGTGCATATTCATACACCGGCGTAGTGATGCATGGGATCACGCGAGGTTAAGTCGATGCTAACTGGCGTTTAATGACGCTAGGGCTAAAGGATGTTCAACAAAAAATCAAAAAAAAAAAAAAAAAAAAAAAAGAGGGGGGAGAAAAGCGAGGGGGAGGGGAGCAAGGGGGGGGGGGCGGGGAGGTGTGAACTAGATAATACATCAAGAGGTAACCCAGGCTTTTCAAGTTTATTTCGTCACTATACCTTGTTGTAGCTGTGCCCTTTGTACCTTTCAGCAGTATAGGCGACTGGTTTACATTATGCAATGGCATGTATGATCGTCTAAATTCATTAATTTTTTTTTCACAACAGAAAAAATGCACACCCCAGACTTACATACCGATGAGTCATGGCGACTACAAGGAAGACTTCAAGAAATATCGAGCTGGGAACAGCACGAAGCGTGGTCGGGCTCCTAATGTCAGATTGATGATATAACATGCACCTGTCCTGTATACAGCCAGACTTGATCTGTCAATATTGTATACACAATTACTGTCGATAAACACTGGGTTGGAGCACCCCTGCGGACTGTTGCTCTCTGAATTAAAGGGCAACACGAAGCTCATTCGCTGTGGTGTCAGCAAATGTAGTGAGGGGGTCCGTCCTTTGGTCCGTCAGTTCGTCTGTCCGTCCGTCCGAATTCATAGTCATATTACGGGCATATGTATATGACGTTTATAATATACCTAAGAGCTCACGGTACAGATACAGAGGCATGGTATATTTGTCCGACTGTTCATATACATACGGTCTAAAACGGGACTAGTTTCAATGTTCTATTTTTCATGACAGAGCCCCTTAATGTGATTTTACATAGCAGCGGCCAATGTTATGTTTTATTTTATTTAATGAAAACCAATATACATGATGATAACACGAAATATTGGAAATGAACTATATCTTTCGCATGCTTTTTGGGGGTGTGTAATTTTACATAAGAAATTCACGTTCTCTGCCAGCTCAGACACTGGCATTTCCCTCTGCGCAGTAATATGATTGTATAATATAAACATATTTGCGTTCTTCTTTAAATTTCATTTCCAAACAATCTAACTGTGTTTTCGAAAACTTAGATTATACAATCATACTTCAAGTTTCATCGGGTTATAGAACAGACTGTTTTATTAAATGATTTCACAATAAAACGTTGGACTAACCAAAGGAAAGGGCAGGATTTGTTGTATTTTCACAACGCTAACTAGTTGTCATTAAACAACGGATGCTCGTATCTTAACCAATGGTATTTCTAATTTATGATTATATAATAAACACAATTAAACTTCTTTCAGTCTTTCGTGTATTTTTTAGTCCATTGATAGGACTCAATTGATCGGAATTTTGTTAATCACAAACTCGATGTAAGCATCTATTGTATATGATTTTTGCCAACCGATATCATTACTTATCTCAATTGTCATGTTTGTGTGTTTCATTAAATGATAACTGCTTTAGTTATTTGTCACTAAATATATTATTTCGGGCATTCAGGATCACAACTGGTATTTTCTCAGCATATTACATATATATACATATATCTACAGTTACATTATAATTGCCACAAATACGAATTCTGGCTCTATCTTTATGATTCGATTATTTATAGCAACAACCTTTGCTTTGTTTTTTGAGATACCCGTATGAGTATTGTTATAAGCGGATATAACAGTTGGTTAGGCATGTTCGGTTGCGTCAACGACCACAATGAAAAGAATGAAAAACAAACATTGATGATTAGATAAATAATTTATTCCATATTTCAATATTTATTGGCAAATTGTGAAAAACTGATAAACTGTACAAGACCTTTAATGTATATATTTACAGCTACAAAAAACGCTAACCACAGTCGGTATAAACAAAATGACCCAATTCTACTAAATCTATAAAGGTTTTTCTCAAACCGTGTCACTGCTAGAAAGAGCGAGAGAAATAGTCTGTATTCATGCGCTTTGAGGAGGATTTGGGTTTCGTTATAGGAAGCTCCTTTAGATCAGTAGGTCGTCTTCGGAATGACGAAAGGTTACTCAAGTGACCGTAGTTCGAATCCCAGTAGGCGAAAACTGGATTAGTTTTTTTTACATTATTTTATAAACGAATTGGTTTCAACAAGCTCAACTCTGATGATTGCTATCACTTTTACTTTCTCAGATCTCAAATACATGGTCATGCGCAAACCGCTCTGTTCATATTATAAATGAGCTTGAACCAAATTATCGTATCGGGTTGGAAGAGTCCATTTACAATATATTTTTCGTATTTCAAATATTAGGCAAATATTTACCTTTTCGGATGCGACAGCTGAGTACCGGTATACTAAAATATACAGGCCAATTATTGTTCATGCCTAAATTGATAATTCATTGATCAAATGCCCATCCACAAATATGTCTCCTCGAGTCTTCAGTGACTCATCTGTACTTCAAATAATTTTACTAGGGACATTCAATAAGGTTGGCTCGAACCCATGGTATTTTCTTCCAATCCTGTGGAAATATTCTAAAAGCTCGGGCGTATATACGAAGATCCAGTTTAACATAATGATCCAAATCGTCATATCCGGTGTTCACTGAAAATATCTGATAAAAAAAACAAAAAACACAAAAAAAAAAACAAAAACACAGAGATATATATGCAGTAGGTATTGAATGTAGTAGTCAACAAACAGTATATATGAATCAAAATGTGATATATAAAGTTTACATGCGCTGGGAAACCCATTATACGATAAAGATTGTGATTTCAATTGTATCGCTTAAAACTCATGTATTAGTTCTATAGTGACGTTTTACTCTCCATGTTATTTAAATTTATGTCGTACATCAGGGTGTATTATGTATTTACGATGGCGGGTAGGCGGGCGGATGCACAGTTTTATACTGATAAAGACTAAGGTTAAGTTCGATGCTAAGCGAAGTGCATTCAAAATTAGATACCGTACTGGTCAATTCATTCCGATCAATATCTTGGTTAAATGTAGTCCGAGTCTTGTTAAACTTAATGAACAGTTACAATCTATGTAGACGGAGGTCAAGTTCGAAATAAAGGGAAACCCGGGCACAATTAATAACTGCACTGCTATCTGATTGTGTCGGGGCGCGGGAAGGGGCGATAGCCAAATACCTCTATGCCTTGCGTACAGTCCAGCCTGCGTTAAAAAGCTATATGGTACTTGATGGTTGCAAAATAAGACTCAAAAAAATAGTCCAACGATTGGATTTGGACATATTTAAATTGTGAACACAAAACCTACTTATGATCATGTTTATAAGTTGATTTCAAGCCCTGCTTTCCGTCATTATTTTTTGCTTCTAGTCGTAGGATTCTATACTGTCGTTGAATCGGGCTTATTCCATTGGTCGGTGGATTTAGGGAAATACTCCAGACGGGACTTGATTATGTGCCCTTAGTCGACTCCGATAACACGATAGAGGTTTCTAAAGTGCCAAGGTTAATACACCCAGGTCTTAACCTTGGCTCGCGAAGATGGAGATCGCTCTACTCGAGCGCCATTAACATCACCGAAAGGCTCGAAAAGAGTCCAGACAAATTATTTTGACAATAGGGCTGCTTCCTTGCTTGGTAACTTTCGTTTTACACACACATATATTTTTGATACATTTTCCTCTAGTTTTATGCAATATAAAGTTAACAGGCACGTGTAATATGCATTATACTTCGAAGCTAGGCCATATGTCACGTTACAAAATATGGGTCGACAAAACACTATGATTGTTTCACAGACTGTCGTTTTCATTTTGTAACCACCAAGTACCATCTAGCTTTGCAACGCAGACTAGGAACTTTGGGATAAAACAGCGACATCACCATCTTACCAGAGAGTCACGAGGCGGCGCCCTACTGTTACCCACGTGCAGTTACACAATTAGAAACTGTGTAATGTGGGTAGACCTTTTATAGAAACAAAATGTTAATTAAGAATAATAACATTTGTTAGTATCTTTAAAAAAGGAATTACAATGCTCTACAGCTATCTGACATCATAACATAGTCCCGGTGTATTTATATAGCTGCAATTTCTCTGGCTATATACGACCGCTTTAGCGAATATCACTACATTCAAAACGGTCCTGGTTTATGATCAAACGGGCTGTACGTTAGGCTTTCGGTTTTAGTCAAATGTATCATTTTGCGCTGGTATAGATATTTCTAGATATCACGCCAGTACGAGCTACTGAGTTTTGACGAATTCCATTTGTTTTAAAATACCTTTAGTATCCTATTGATCAATTGCTGACTCACAATATTCCATTTCTTCGCGGAAATTTTATTATATGATAGGTTTACATGCGTATATTGTGTTATTTTATAAATTGATAAAGCTATGGTGATCATACTGAATAAAGAAGAAACGAATTATAGTACAATGGACAAGGTAATATTTGCTATTTACCCTGTAAATATGCTATGCACGTTTCAAACCGCGTTAAAAAAAGCAACAATATTCCCCAAAGCTCTAACAAAGAATAACAAATGGAGACCCACTGATCACTAAAATATATAAAATTCACCTTTATTCTCCCATTGTCGTCATGGATGTAGTTCCAGCCTCCGTTGTTGTACTCTACGGTGAATTTGGTTAAAATGGCGTGCCTTCGTCTTTCAAGCTGAATAGACTGTCAAGGAGAAAGCAACATATTAAATATGAGTTTTTAATTTATTAATACTAGTGTTTTTTATAACACGTTTTCAATAATTATAGGCGTATAGGGTAGGGTGCATGGAGTTAGACGCCCACAATTTGTGACATTTAACATTTGTAGGAAGACAAAAACATCCGATTTAAGTTAACATTTACCTATGTGAATCTGTTGCACCTTTCAGGCCTAACCTATACTTGATTTTGGACAAAACTGGATTTCAGTAAATGAAAATATACTGGGCGTTTCCTGGCATAGTGCCAATGACAATAGTGAAACCCAACTAGGCAGTTACTATGGAAGCTCATTGGAACCATATAGAGATATCATTTGGCTTTTGATGTCTCCCCAAATTAAGGAGGCTATACATCGGTCAGGATAGTTTTCCGGAAAAGATATTCCAGAAAGGAGATTGCTGGGTGACCCATTTCAGTTTGTGTATGAACTTTAAGGAAAAGGCTTTTCTCCGGTGGAGGCAAGCAAATTTTTCTCTCTTCATTTATTTAAAATATATATTAATAAAATGGAAGTCGATATTTAGCGGATACCAATACATGAAAAGACGTATCATCGACCAAAGCTTAACACAGGATTAACACAATCTAATTAAAAGCAGCTATATAAAAAAGAAAGCTCCCCGTAAATGATTTTATCGGTGTAAGGCAGGTAATATTTAAAATTACGAGGCGAATCGAATAAAATTATGCTATTATCTGTATTCTCAGGGTTAACTTTAAAGTATTAATTTGCTACATCGATAAAGACAGTTTTCGCCGGTTCGTTCTCGTAATACACGTTTTAAAGTTATTTTGGTTTGAAGTTGCGATATACCAGACTTACAAAATTTGGAATATATTTGATTTCTTCAGTAATGCCCAAGGGTTGGCGACTCTTCTGGTATAGTTTTCGATTAGGAATGTGAAAAACATACTTAATCGTATATGTTTAACAACTGGATCAAACAAGACGGTTGTACATGGTCTAAGTTTGATTATTTTCAGTAGATATCTATTTTAATTTTTTTTTACCTTGACATTGACAGCATTTATACAGTGACAAGATTTGGACGAGAATTCCACGGACACTTTGTAGTTATCTTTTTTATTGGACTCGTCCAAATGATGGAGTAAAAACGTCTCGTCTCCGTCTATCATATAGGGGAGAGAACTCAATACACGGGTTGACATGTATGTGACGTAACCTTTGAACCCGGTCGTTATCTTCTCGTGATTAAACGCTGTGCAGTCCCCAGTGTCGTTTTCTGCGAAAAAAAAACAAAAAAAAAAAAACGCATAACATGCAAATTTATAAGCTTTTGTTAACAATAACCAAAAGCTTTAAAAAGTCACATCATACTATGTATTGATACTTCAATGGTTTGTATCTTCATTATGTTTTGTATTGTAATTAAAATTAAATAAAATCATCTATTTTTATGGAAAATTTTCCCGATCGGTAAATATAAGAATGCTTTAGAACAGCGGCCAATATTATAGCAAACTATTTCTATCGTTTATCTTCTTTTTATATTAAATGTTGACTGCCTTGGAATAAAAGTTTCACAGGGCCCAAATAAATTGGTTAATGGGAAATCAGTTACTTGTGTACGCCTTAATTGATACAATTATTACAATACGGTTTTTCGCTAAGCTGACGAGGGATTGCCCGGTTCACACTTTGCCTTGCTTAAATACGATGAAAAACCCGGGAGAAAACTAACCCCAAATCACCCCCACCGGAGCCGAATATTGTGTTACACACTGATAATATCGTATATACCCGAGATCGACAAACATAATCGAACCCGAGATCGATACATTGGTGGATTAGAAGCACGCAGACACGATGGCCGCTAAACCACACTGTAGACATTTACATGTACTGTATTTTCGTTATTTTTGGATAACACTTTCTTAGTTAGAACATATACCTGTGCAGAAAATTTTGTAGGTTGAAACCCGTCCGGGAATCGAACCC
>JARFOD010130490.1:0-13828 GCA_031763545.1 Mopalia muscosa
GTAACGGGAAGCAGATTTGTTTGTGATGTTCTGTATTTTTGTCCGTCGTCATATAAGGGAAATACCCTTGAGTACGAGGTTAAACACCAATCAAACAAACAAAGTGAATGATCAGCTTTGTCAATTGTGAAAGGGTACCATCCAGTCTTCAATGGACAATTATTTGGTTGTTTTTTGGTTGCACTGGGGCAGTTAAATACAAGGAAGCTTTCATTTCCTGGCATATGGGTTGAGAAAAGTTTCTGTTGTCCTGGCGCCACTCTTACAAAAATTTCTTTGTGCCAACATTTAGCCCAAAAAATAAAATAAGAGGTGATGTTGTTGTTGGGGATGATGTGTTGTATGACATCTTGTAAATGCATCCATTGGTCCTCTCACATCTAAGGTCAACAGGAAGATGCTTAGTGCCCAATTGGGTTTGCAACATGTCATACGGCTGAAATAACCCAAGTAAGGCTAAAACCCCAAATCAAACAAAAAAAAACAATTGTATCTGTCTGTCTGAACCACAAACAATCTGTATCTAGGGTTACTCCGGTTTTATTCTCTAATAGAAAACTAAAAATGGTAAATGCCATTTCGCAAAATCAAAAAATAACAACAAATGAAGCAAACTAAGACTCACTTGGGGTATTTAAACATCAGCAAGGGAACCAAATTTTAGTTTGACAAATGACTAGGTCATTCAAAATTTTATGGGTTACATATCCCTTGTGAGTTTTAGTTTCCTTTTTTAAATTTTTTTGTTTATATTCCCATCTTTTGTTTTCTACTTCTGAGTGAAGCTATACTGTCCACTGATAGGCCTTACAAGAACAGATGTATACATTGTATATGAATTACATATAGCTGTATTATAGATACAAGTGCCTGAGGTCTGAACCATCCATCTCAAAATCGTTATTACCTAAGTCTTTAATGATTAATCATCTGTCAATATAAGTCTAACGATTAGTTATAAACACCTACCCTGAAAACACACAACATTGACTGTGTGTAATCTCTTATTGTACCATAAATAATGATACCGGGTAAATCCAACTCATATGTGATTAATAGTAGTGATATACTCTGCTAGCTCTGTCATATTGATCACACTTAGGCAGTTGTTAGTATAAGGGTTATTCACTAATTAACCTTCACTTACCTCCTTGTGTCTGACAGTAATACATGTACATACTGAAGCAGAGATTATGCTCAATTACCCAGCAAGTGTGGAGGATGTATTTATCACTGATACATTAAGTTAGGATGAAGTTCCTGTAAGCACCAATGCCCAGTGGTTCCTCAAAGAATAGCTAGTCATTATTAACTGGTTGAATGCCGCCACAGATATTTTTTTCCGACCATATGATTTCTATTAAAGCAATAGGCAGATAAAGATTAAAATGTTCATCAATGAAAACAATGTGTACCTTTTCCCCATGTAACAAACCAGTGGTAGGTAAAATGTGTTTAAATGGTGGTAAAAAGTATTTTATGCAACTGATTATTGATTTTGGAAAACAATATGGAAAAGCTTAACTTTTTTGGTTGTACTAGTGTCTATTATTGTTTAAATACCAGTAACCATGGTGTAAAACAGCAATCTATCTAATCCTTGATCAAAAACCACTGAATTTATTACTTGTTTGATTGGGGTCTAATATCATACCTAAAGTTATTTCACTCACATGGTGGTGTGCCAGACAATGGAAACCACCCTCGATGCCACCATCATCACACAAAGAGGGCACAATATAAAGATATCACATACAGATCGGCTTCATGTTGGCAGTTTGTCTCTGACGGCAACAGGAAGCTCCCTCCCTCCCAAATTATTTTAGGACTGGCATGTGGCTACATAATCTGGTGAAACTACAAATCCTTTAAAGTTCTTACTACTAGATGTAATTGCTCTGTGAGAAGGTGCCTTTAGCCCATCACTGCGAGTAGTTCTTTTCACCTGTATTTTTTAGGTATGGACTATTAACGGGAGGAACACATGCCAATCAATAAATTATATTTAGATACAGTCTTTCAATGCTGTGTATTGTCACAGGGGAAAGGTGTCTGTTTGATATGATAATGTTAAAAACAAACTTACCATTCACTCATTATATGTTTTTCCCTTTTGTTTTCAGATTCATAATCGCTATGAACTTTCTTCTAAACACACACGTAACATAGCCATTACTGGAGGTGTGTCAGCCTCTATTATTCTGTCTCCCATCATTGCAGGATTAGCTGTCGGTATGTACCATTTACTCTATCCTTTGTTGAGAGAGATTGAAAAATATATTACAACCTTTATTCTTTGTGAATCTGAGTGTTAACTGAGAAAAAATAAGCCATTACTTTGCCCAGCTTTCTTAAAAACTGACATTTGATTACTAGGTGACCCACTTGCTAATGGAAATACGACGTAACCACGAAATACAGCCCAAACGGTTATAACAAGCACCAAACCTTGTCTCCCAATTTTATTCAAGTAATATACACAGAAAAAGTCTTTATAACCAGCAAACCCACCTGAGAATACTCCACGGGTGGGTTTAACAAGACATGGCTGTCATAATAGAGTGTTGTGGTGTCTTAGCGGATTTAAAGGTCACTGGTGCCCGAGTGTCTTAACCAAGACAAAGAGTTAATCCGATCACTATCAGTGCAAACCTAGACACATGGGGTGCAGATATCGGAAAGTTTTTACAAAGTTGTCACAA
This sequence comes from Mopalia muscosa, assembly GCA_031763545.1. Taxonomy (NCBI): domain Eukaryota; kingdom Metazoa; phylum Mollusca; class Polyplacophora; order Chitonida; family Mopaliidae; genus Mopalia; species Mopalia muscosa. Next base: position 2,703 of record JARFOD010130490.1, read on the forward strand.
TTAATCCAGTTTCTCATTCAATTTTTGTGTCCCTCAACAAGCTCCTTATAACGTGGTTACACTGTTTGTTCCAAGCATTCTGTCTTTGTTTGGAAATAGAGCAACATTAATTTTTGAACACAGTAAAACCTTTCAAATTATATGATTTAGTGGGGCTAAATAGTGTGAAAGTGAAGTATAGAAAGTAAATTGATATCTACCTAACAGAACTTAATCAATCGTAACAAGTTGTTCATTTATTTTTTTTGTTCTGTAGGTATCGGTGTGCCAATCTTATTGGCTTACGTATATGGTGTTGTTCCAATCTCTCTCTGTCGAAGTGGTGGGTGTGGCGTAACCACAACAGAGGCTGGGGGTGTGAGGTTTGAGTTTGATGAAGATAACCCAGAAGGCAATGGATCCAATAGTGCCTATGGTGGTAAGTAAACATGTTTTACCAATTTTACACATTAAGATGATGTCAAGTCCTTGCTTCTTGTTACACTCAAAATGGATCTTTTGTACGTAAAAAACTTTAATTCAAATGGATCATCGTCAAATTGCATACATTCTTTGTGAAATAGATTTATTAGAATGTGCTGAAAATTGTTTTTTTAGATTCATAGACATTGTGCTTTCTTTGCTGTAAAGCTGTTGCAGGGGTGTAAGGTACATGTAGCATCAAGTGAGCTCTGCTCCCTTCACTCTTTGCTCTCCTTTAAATAGTACATGTCTTAGACTGGACCACTTTGGTTTTAGGCCTTTATCAGGTGTTGTAAATCCTGATCAATAATAATGTTGAAAACTGTTGAAACTGTAGCCGGTACATTTGTGTTTCAGGAGATAACCACAGTGTTGAGACAGCTCCCCATGTAGCAAACCCCAGCATTGCACCCAGTATAGGGGAGGCGTCAGTGGGGATGACAAACAGTTTGAGTGCTAGTGGGAGTCACCTGGAGAGAGTTGGTGTGCTCAGAGATGAGAGTGATCATGAATGTGCCAGTAATCGAGCTATTGCCAGCTGTAGTCTGAATGGCAGTATATGTGAGAGTACCATTGGGGCAGCCAGTGCCTTATACCATAACAAGTAAGAGAAACAAACATAAATCTTGAGTCTCATTTTACCTAAATCTTAAAAGTTCCCTGGTATTGTGGTGTCGCAGCTGTACCTCTCACAAACTCCCACCTAAGTCAACTGACCAATCACAGAGCTGCTGCTGAAAACTTCTAATGAAAAGCCAATGATTTTTTTCTGACTCACTGTGTTTTTTTATGTTGTGTTGGTCAAAAAAGACAAGCTCATTACAACAAAATACAGAGGAACGACAAAACTGTTTTATGTACAGTAAAACCATCCCCAATTCCCCAAATTTTTTCTCACATAAAATGTAAAATTCCATTTTTCTCTCAGGAAACTTTAGTAACAATTTTGGGAATTACACTTATTTGTGGAATTTTGAATGGATGGCAAAACAAATTGCCAATTGCATCACTGTTGAAAATATCTGGATCTCTCATGTCGCAAGTGTAAATTACTGCCCTGTCTCCTCACTATATGGGGCAGAAATGTCTAGAATATCTGCTATATTCCAACCAGTTATAAATAATAATATAAAACCACCTTTATTTGTTAGAATGGAAGTTCAAGCGGATGTGGCTACCAACCCCCACCTTTCAAAGCGAGCTAGTTTGAGCAGTGAGTCTGCCAACTTCAGCATCGGAGAGAAGTCATTGACCGTGTCTTTTAGCGATGACACAACTTGTAGTACAAAAGCTCTGGCTGGATCTATTGCAGGCAATAGGTAATTCCCCTATTACAATATGTGTGCGCCTGCAGTCGTGGCTCGGTGGTCAGTGTGTCAGACAATTTATCCTGCTTTGAGGGGGGGTTTTACCAAAGGTTTCTTCTCAGGTTTCCATTGTCATGTAAATGAAATACATTGGAGTACAACACTAAACACCAAACATTTCCTAGCACATAAAACACACAAAAAAAGACATTACCCAATTAATTCATATGCTTCTTTCCCATTAGTTTGATAGGTGACCATGTTAGTAAACTGAAATATTCAAATTATGGCCTGAGCCATGGCTTAGTGGTAAGCGTGTCTGTCTACTAATCCTATTTTGATGTTCCCTCCACTGGTTTAAGTAGCCCACGGCCGTGGCTCAGTGGTAGTGAGTGCGCTTCCTGAACTGAACATGCTTCAATTTACCGTTCGCGGCTTCGAGCCCGCCTTTCGACCATCAGGAATGTGAGCAATCCACATGTTGTGGCTCCGGCAATCGCGGGGGTGGTTTTTACGAGGTTTTCTCTCAGTTTTCCACCGTAATAAGGCTGTGTACAGTGTGAAGTGGACAATCCGTCATCACATAAGTGAAATACCCTTGAGTACCACGTTAAACTCCAATCAAACAACCAACACTGGTTTAAGTATGTCTGTCAACCATCAGCTATATGAGTGAGTCACAGAGTGTAGCTTCCGGGGTGGTTTATATAAGGCTACCTCTTTGTTTTTCACTGTATTTAAGGAACAGTGTGAAATGGTCAATCTGTCAGCATATTAGTGAAATACCCTTGAGCATAACGTTAAAACACCAATCAATTAAGCAAACAAACTGTTAAATTATGTGCATGTCATTTAGGAGTTGTGAGTAAAGCTGAAATTTACCTATTGACTGAATGGAACCATTTGTACAAATTTCCTCTCTTTATTTAATCTTGTCAGGTTTAAATGTTTTTATTCATGCTATATTTATGTTGTGTTTATGATTGCAGAGATAAAGACACCCTTTCGTTGGTTTCCCCATCTTTCGAAGTACAAGCTGATATCGTGTCTAACGCCAGGGGTAGGAACGACAGTGGAAGTAGTGCTGACAAGTCACAGCAGAAAATACTATCTGATTCTCCAACATCCACAAGGAGTGTTAACTTCGCTGTCGATGATCATAAGTCCCATCACGAACGTTATCGCAAGTGCAAGAGATTTAGTGTTAGTGTTGGAGATCGAATTAATGAACAGACGGACAAACACCAGTCGGACAGTATCAGTATGCAGAGTTTCCCGGGGTCTTGTTTGAAGAAACGTCCACCGTATGATAATGTCAGTCTGCCATCATCGTGTGATGGAAATGGGACGGGTGATAGCCGTAAAGCTACACCACGCACCAGTCCGTCTTGTGAGAGCGTCGAGTGTGCAGGGTCTTCGGGCAATCCTGGGCTGACACAAGTGGAAACCGACAAGCCGTTTATGGGCACCACGGCTTTAGGTAGAGGTTTTACAAACAATGCTATCACAATAGAAGAAAGTGTTGAGATGTGTGGAGATGGCCCCGCACAATGTGATGTAGACAAAGATGACACAGATGATAAAAGGCCTTCACCTTTACGGCGCCGTAGTTGTGAACTTGCTATGCGTCAAGGTCGTTTATCACCTCATATGATACAGAATAAGCAGTTATAAAACATTTCACTCGAGCCTGTGTGGACTATTCCCTCTCCCCCAAATAAATTCCAGCCTCGCATCTCAGCCCCCTCATTTCTACACTTGGCCTTGCGATTATATTTTTGGAAACATGTGTTTTGAAAAGTGTTACATATTTTTACCTGTCTTACATATCATGGTTGATGTGTTTCTTTGATATATTATTGAGTATATTCTTAACTGCTTATTGTGATTTGTCAGGTCTAAATATAACTGTGTGTTTTCCTCACCAATATTCTGTTCCCATAGCGACTGTTAATCAGGATTAAAATTAATTTTTACTTCATAATGTTTAATTGTCATCTGAAATTCTGACTGTTCCATACTAAGTGATGATGGTGGTGATTGTAAGGAGCTTTATCTTATTCAGATGGGGAGAAGAGTCAAAAGCATGGTTTCCGATTTCTGGTGTCCACTTTATTTAATATATCGTCTGGAACTTGATGGGAATTTTCTGCGTATAAATGCTCTAGTACAGAGGCACCCTTGCAGCTGATTCACGAAGGCGTCTCATACAGCAAATTTGTACCATGTGTCCAGATTTAGATGGTGTTTGACCATGTCATTGCTTGTTGCCAGTTTATAGTGTGGTTAGACAGCCATAATGTGGGTGATGTAACCTTTAGAATGACAATGGGCTCGACTCTAACTATCAAATCCACCTTGTGGGCCTCATAATAACCTGAAGTACAGCAATACCACATAAATTCCAATCGAACAAGTTAACAGATTTTACCTGGTCAATTCTGAGATGATAAATGCTTAAGCATAGAACCTTAAACTATACATGTAGGAGAGGACAGCTGTTAACATTGACAGCCTATTGATGGTTTACATAACCTATGAAATTAGTTGTTATTTTGTTAGCCTGTTTATTGAGTGGATTCTTAAAGGTGCATTCTCACTATGCCAGTTTTACCTGTAGTAATCTGCCTAATTCCCCTAATTTGCAGAGTTTTGATTGGTCAACTGTTTGGTATGTCTATATCCACCAGTCAAAATGCTGCAAATAAGGGGAAAACGCAGTAAGAATGCACCTGAAGTAGCATTTACTATCATTGCAATAAGAGAACTGCACAGTTTTTGTTTGTGTCATTTAGAAAGTGGAAATAAGAGTATCCAACATTGGTTTATTGTCTTTGTTTTCCCAAATACTTGTTTAATGTTGTAAGAAGCTTGTTAAATGTATAATGTTGTGTCATGCTGTGATATACCCTCCAAAAACACTGGATACATCCCTCCAGTGTTGTAAAACTTTGTACATTTCCTGTATATTTCAATATTTATAGTAGATTTTAGAGCTGTATGAAGTGAAACTATTGCTTAATCATACCTGTACTTATATTAGTTTTAAACCTGTAGTTTAGATAAATCAATAACCATGAATAGCCAGAGAAATTATAAGACATTCCTGCTTCAAGGGGGTTTTATATGAAATTATCCGTGTCGCTATACTTTATCTCAAATTACATACAATGTATCGGTCATATCATACTTAACAAAACTGTCTATCATGCATTGGTGCTTTTTCCAGGTTTAAGAGTGACTGCGTTCTGTGATTGTCTTGTACATGTATCTTGTCATTTTGTGCTCAGGGGATGCAAGTATGGGATTCTTTATTGATTCATTGTTTGCGGACTCTGTGGGTTTTATCTACAGTAAATTTTTGGACAGTTATGAGGATGTTTCTGGCTTCCTGAAGCAAGCACTTCCTGACGATATGAATTCTGTTTAAATGCTGTAGGTTTTGCTCGTAATTGGTTAATTTGGAGGGAGCTTCTTGGTGTTCTTGGGGCAACAAAAAGCAGATGTGTCATATTTAAGACAGATTTCTTAAGAAGACTTATATCTTTAAAAAAAAGCTTTTGCAAAGCATACTTAATTTTTTCAGGGTTTTTGATGAGCTCAATTTTGCAGATTTGCCCTTAATACACCAAGGTTTCTATTATATAGTCTTTACGTGTATTATGTTAATTAATATTGTATATATTTTTTTATTATTTCTTTTTTAAAACTAATTTAGTAATGGCAAAGTACCTTATAACTTCTAGCAGTTGGGACAGAGAAATAGGCTTTACCACAGGGGGTCTTACATGTTATTTCTTTGGACTGTCCAAAAATTAGAGTGTCCCAGTTCTAGGGTATTTTTTTAAAAATCTGCAAAGCAGAAAAATACAAATGTTAGGTTATCTCAGAAAATATTAGAGGACTGATTTTAAATGTCCACAAGCATTAATAAAAACTTATTTTCATTTCACTAAACAGGTCTTAAAACATTTTTTCAACAATTGAAATGTTGTTTTTGTCTTTTTTATTTAATTTAGCGATAAAAATAGATTTTAAATGATGAAAAATCTAACGCACTGTATATGGGTAAAAAAATCTTTGTTTAAGCCTATACGGCTCCGTCAAAAGATTTGGCAGGAAAATCCTAATTTCGTGATATCTATTAATTGAAACATAATATTTTGTTATAATTAAAAACAATAAGGTTTATTCATTACCACAAATGACCACAACAGACCAAAAACAGGTGTTCCCTGTTAAGTTCAGCTGGTAAAGATAACAGCCCAGGTAATTTAATCTGGGGTAAATAGCATATGCCCTTTCAAAGCACGGTATGTTTTTTAATGGGTGATTTAGTTTATTGTGTTTCCTTCGCCAAATGTGTTGAAACTTTGCTTTGGATCGAAATATCAACAGCTAAAGTATTTAATCAAACCAAACAATTGATGAATATTTTACAATGACTAACTGTCAGGAGTCAGTTGCTCGAAAGAGAATCGGTCAATAACATCAAATTAAATCACTAATACCGGATTAGAGATAGACCTACAACATGGCATGATGTCATCTAATAGCCGAATAATTTAATAGTGCTTTGAGCAGCCGGGCCCAGAGGTTTAAGTTTAATACAATATTTAGTTCAATACATATGACTATTGATCCTAAAAAAATAGTTTCATTTTCATCTATTCTTAATTTTTTATTGTTGTAGGATTTTGAGGACAGCCATCCTTATAGAGCAGAGCAAAGTTTACCCGTTGATGTGAATAATGGGAAGAATGTTGAATGGAGACAGTATGGCCCCCAGAAAACTAATGTGAGAAAAAACAGAATGATGTGTTCATCAGCAAGGTGGTGGACTTGTTTATGAAAACTTCAATTGTGACATGACAACTTCCAACTGTGGAGCCAGGGTGATAAGCGATTTTCATATGAACTTTGTAAGATGTAATTCTAAATTTTGCTTGGATTATTATTCTTGTACGTGAAATATCACGGTGAAAAGGGAAGGTTGTCCATTTTGAAAACAGGAAGAAGCCTCATTTCATAAAAGTTTGGCATAATTCAAAGAGTCTGAAGTCTGGAGAGAGATTTTGTTAGGGCAAGATGGAATACTATTTCAAGACAAAATGAGGATACGGACAATACTAATGAAATATTGAGATCAGAGAAAAGTCCAAAATGTTTAATATAATGACAGGAAGAAGGTGAACTCTACAGATGATCATTGGATTTGAAGTGTGACAAATTACATTCAAGGATTGGTTTTAATATTATGTGGTACATGTAAGTCCTGTCTGTTTCAAGGCATTAACTGCTAGGACTAAATATGACATTTATTAATTTTGGTGTAAGTCGAAAACAGTGAACCTCGCACCAAGTTTAAATGCGGACTACTCAAAATAAAGGTTATTAAACTTTTAAAAAGTTAACTTTAGAACCTAAATGCCCATGTCGTCAAAACTTCCAGAGAATGTAAAAGATCGTGGGATAATTTTAAGTTATGTCAGCACAACTGGTTCGCAAGGCATGGTCCCCAGTTGAGAAGAAATCTATAGCAGAATATCAAAGGAGGTTAAGCATAACAACAGCTACAACAACAAGAGTGGTCAGTAGTGCTATAAAACCTGTAGAGAAAAACAGAACAATACCATTTGTAAATCATACAGGAACTGAATTCATGCAGCTCCACGGAAGTACAGTCGTCATGGCGTCTGACGATGCTGTGGCGAATCCGCTGACCATAGTTCTGGTTATTATGAGTATATTTTTATTCATGACCTTGTCAGTGACGGTAGCCATTATTGTTTTTTGTCGAAAGAAAAATACTGTGTTTGTTTTACAAAAGTGTGATCAAGAGGATGAGATCAGCTATGAACTGGATGATATGAATAATACGGACATTGAGTTCGCAGATTTCAAAAGCGAGCATGAAGCAATGATAGGCAAACCCCGCAAATCTGCAACTTGTCCCGATCTAGCAGAATGCCTTGACGGCAATGATCCGGCTAGTCTGCAGTGTCTACTGGACACGGAGAGTGAAACGGATGACAACTGTGGTCAACAGAGATCCCCGATACGTCCCAAATTAAAACGGCGCAGCAACAGTTTTACGCTGCAAAATGCTGGTTGCTATGGTTATCAGAAAATGATAGTTACTGCTGTTGTAGAAATGGAAAGTGCAAACAAAATGGATGAAACCTTCAAAAATAACTTTACAGCTTCAGCCAGTGATGCCAATTGTATACTTGATGAAGACGCTTTGGATAAAAGAATACCAAATAGAGCAAATATTGACAAGGCAAACGACACAGCAGAATCAGTACAAAACCATTGGCCACTTGAGCAAAGATCAATAGCTCATGTCTCAACCTGTTTTAACAGAGCGAAATTAGCTTTCCTCGACTTTGACTCAGATGGTAATTCCGGCCACTCAAATATTGGGCTTCCAAGTGTTGAAAAGATGCACAGTAACACTATACGGGACATTTTTGAGCAGAATCAACTTATGGATTTCAAAACAGATCAAAATAATGGCAATCATTTTTACAAAACATCTGATATTAGTCACTTGCACCAGGTAGATTATTCCAATCCAAATAAAAATGAAATGCAAAATGATGAAACAGAACCAAATTATTTACAAATATTTCATCAGAAATTAGAACCAAATGCTTCTGAATCTACAGAAACAGATACTTTGTTAAACGAAAGAGACACCACAGAAACTGAAGTCTCTGATAATGACCAATCAAATTCCACAATGCAAACCACATTGGACCAATCAAATTTTAGGACAGAAGACAGAAGTTCTTCAAATAACCAATCAAAAAACTGCTTCCAAAATCATAAAACATTCCAAAATGTCAAGAGTGGAAGTGTAAAGAAGAAACATTACAGTGTTCCAACATGTGTATCAAACCTGACCAATCACGCAGAGCCTAACACACATTTTGACGAAGCTGTTAACCAATCAGAAACTTTGTTACATACTGCTGTTGAAATTAAATCCAAAGATCTTGACCAAATCACTGACACAACAGGTCTTCTTGAGTGAAGGAATATGTTTCAATTTCAAACTTTTATCAGAGAAAAAAATTGTTTATCAGAAAAATATGAAGACAAATAATAAAACTATTTGGTTTAAATTGAATCTACTGTGGTGAGTTGTTCAAAAGGCTTGTAAGCTATACACAGGATCAGCCGATGTATAGCCATATTGATTTATTGACATTGTTGAACTCTGTGCTCAAGGTACCATATTTCACTTATATGTCGACGAGGACTTATGTCTGAGCTGTAATCATTTCAAGCATAACCTTGAATAGCGATAGAGTTTGCCACATTAATAAATTTTGACTGGTTGGAGGGTTAACTGAACGGTTTGTTTGATTGGGGTTTAACGTCGTACTCAAGGGTATTTCACTTATATGACGACGTGCCAACCCAATGGGTGAATGAATACACCACTGGCAAAAAACAAAGACAGGACAGGATAAATACAGGATGACAACAACAGGTCGGCTTCCTGTTCATCTTTAGCTCTGAGAGCACCATAATTGTGCATTCATGAAAAATGAGGTGAAACTTCATTTATATAAGTTTTGAACGATATTTAGAAGTGAGGTAATATAATTATATAATTTCTGGATAGCCACTTCTTGTTTTGTGATAGAACACAACATTTCAATACATTTACCTGTATAGTCATCAGGTGTAAATTGTAAATTTCATCTCTCCTCTTTTTAGTCAATATACACCTGATGACGCTACAGGTATATAAATATCGAAACACTGTGTTCTATCACAAAACAAGTAGTAGTCATCAAGAAATTGTATAACTAAAATTGATTGATGACCTCTAATTTCAGTCTTCAGGAGTCGTGTTCTATTCTTTCGGATTGTTCGTCCATACGCTGATTGTCCCTTCGTTGATAGAATAATCGGTTGATCTCTAATTTCAGTATTCGGGAGTTGTGTTCTATTCTTTCTGATTGTTTGTCCATACGCTGATTGTCCCTGTGCTGATAGAATACTCGGTTGCCAAAAAACATGTAACCTTATTTGCCATTTTTAGCAACCCAGCGCAGGAAGAATATGTGTTGTCCATTTATTGCCATACTTAATGTTTCCAGCTATTGACATGAGTGTACTTTTAAATATTGCAAATCTATTGACCAAGTAAAGTCCACGATTTTAATGTAACTATTCTAGGATTGAAGTTATTTCCATGACAGGAAAAGCTTTGTTTGTTTTTTCCTTCTTTGGTTGGTGTTTAACACTGCACTGAAGGTTATTTCACTTATATAATGACTTGCCAGTCCATTGGATGATTGTTTGTTTGATTGGTGTTTAACATTGTAGTCAAGGGTATTTCACTTATATGACGACGGACACAAATACAGGACATCACAAACAAATCTGCTTCCCGTTACCCTTTAGCCCTGCCAACACCAGGGCAACAGAAAGCAACCTCTTTTCTTGTCTCTTATGAGTGATTGAGGAAGCAGAGGGAGTATTCTGCAGGGCCATGGCCCACCTTCTCCCTCACGGGGCTCCATTGGATGAAGCAAACCACCCTTGACACGACTGGCAACACAAAAGCACAAAATAGGACAATTATTTTATAATCCCAGTGCCTAATACCAAACAGATCTCACCAACAGATTATCTCCATGCTGCCCGACAAACTGGGCAACAGGAAACAAGTGCAATTAGAACTGGCATGAGGAAAATGGTGTGTTTTAATTCCTGGTAAATGGTTGTTAGTCTGCAGTTGACTCTGGCCGTTGATCTCACAAACAGATTGGCTTCATGCTGCCCCATAAGGCTAAGATAAACTGGGCAACAGGACACAAGTGCAATGAGAACTGGTATGAGCAAAATGGTGTTTTAATTCCTGGTAAATTGCTGTTTGTTTGTATTATTGGGGTTTAATGTTGTACTCAAGGATATTTCTCTTATTTGATGACGAATTGTCCACTTCACACTGCACTTAGCCGTATCCTGGTGGTAAACCAAAAGGAAACCTTCTAAAAACCACCCCTGTGATTGCTGGAGCCACAACATGTGGCTCGTTTATATACCTGATGATCGACAGGTGGACTCTTTCCCGTGAACAGTCGTTAAAGGAGGTTCAGTTTAGTAAGCAAACACACTGCCACTAAGCAATGGCTGCAGGTGATAAATTGTTGTTAGCTTGCAGTTGAATCTGGCTGCATTAGACTTCAGGGGTAGAAATGTTTCAAATTAACAGCTGGACATTTGTCCTACAGCTTCAGAAAGTTGCCGGACAATGTCATTTCTTGCCGGACATTTTTGGCATTAATAAATAAACCAATCTTCTATATGTCCATCCACATTGACAATATCCTC
>JARFOD010130501.1:0-13827 GCA_031763545.1 Mopalia muscosa
AACCGTCAAAAACCATTTAGCCAAGCATTTGTCATGAAATGTTATGTCACGTATCGCGCGTGGCACGTGCACTTCGTGTATAATGACACGACTCACATTCCGCGTGATGTTTGACACATGAAGTTCACACACCTGATTTCAAAAATTGAAGAACTGTTGATTATTCTTTAGCCGGTAAATGTTAACACGTTAACTTCAACTGTGCGTACAACATGCCACGGCTTACAGAAAATCAGCGTCTCCGCGCCGTGGGTATGATGGAGACTGAGACGGCCCAGAATGAAATTGCCAGACATTTTGGTGTCCCTCGAAACACGATATCCTCTCTATGGCGACGTTTTCAACAGAATGGGAACACGAGAGATTTGCCCCGGTGCCGTCGTTCACGTGTGACGTAACGTCAGAAAGACAACCATATTCGGCTGACCCATCTAAGGAATGGATTCCAGAGTTTCAGTTTGACTGTTCGGACCATTCCTGGCTTACGCCCAATCAGTTTCAGCACTGTACGGAACCGACTGCGGACCACAACATCCGGCCCAGACGTCCTGCCATACGTCGGATTTTGCTCCAACGTTACCGACAGGCACGTTTTGTCTGGTGCAGACAACATCTACGGTACAGGAGACAAGATTGGGATGGTGTTCTGTTCACTGAGACGAGATTTCATCTGGACGGCTCAGATGGCAGGGCAAGGGTGTACAGACGTCCTGGTGAACGGTATGCTGACGCGTACGTTGTTCAACGTCGAGCGGCAGCGTTATGGTATGGGGAGGCATCACAACTTATGGGCGGACCCAACTTGTCATTGTGAATGGTAATCTGACAGGCCTGCGATACAGGGACGAGATCATTCTGCCTCATGTGCAAGCGTTCATTCAAAGACATGGACGTAACATCACACTTCAGCAAGATAATGCCCGTCCACATGTCACTCGTGTTGTGACGGATTTCTTGAGACAGCGCAAAAATACGGTACTCCCTTGGCCAGCTGTTTCTCCTGACCTGTCCCCCATCGAGCACGCATGGGATGAAATGGAACGGCGATTACCTCAGGGCCCCGAATCAGCCATTGACGTTTGGTGATTTGGGACAAATGTTGCTTGAGACATGGAACAACATTCCCCAAGCATTGTTCAATCCCTCAGTGTCATCTATGCGTCGTCGTTGTCAGGCCTGCATCAACGCCAATGGTGGACACACACGGTATAGGATTTCTGAACTGACATTTGACACCACGTCTCTTCGAGGGCGTGTCACGATGCCTAGTGTCAAATCATCTAGAGTTCGAGATTATCCTGTCAACAGTTAAACTGAGATTAAACAGAATACCAAATATCATCTTCTTATCATCATTCATTAGAACATGGCATCACTGCAGATGATGCACAGTTACTTTATTCCAGTAGTATCTATAGGACTTTTCTTGATCACAAAAAGACAAATTATGTCCTTGCAAGGTACAGGCCATTCAACCACATATATGTACTTAAAGCGATTTCGGGTGGTTGGAGGAAGCTTCCTATTGTCCTGGTGCTTTCTCAGCTAAAGAGGAACAGTTGTAGGCCTATGTAACGTCATGTGCTATGGTATTTACTCCAACGTTAAGTAAAGGGTATCAAATGAGCCTCGGGAAGTATTACCGTATAATTATAGCCAGCAGACTTTGCGAATCGAGAATACTGTAATGGTTTATCAAATTGCACATACAGTTTTGAAATGCTTGATAACTTAATTTACTAAAATGTGAGAAAATATAGCGTTACACGGATACTGCCACATGCGTAGGCAAAATTAGATCCATTTAATTTCGGCGTACAGCTTTCATTAATTTCAACCCGTCACACCTCACAATCCTATTTCAGAGGGTTGATCCGATAATTGTAATCTATCTTTCAACAACAAAAACAAACCCACTGCATTGGAGACCATTTTATCTCATCCTTCTCTTGTAAAATGAACACCAGGACCAGGCGGGTTAGTCATTTAAAAAAAAAGAAAATTCCCAATTCCCCAGAGACAATCTGCCAGAGAACGCAAACAAAAGGTCTGAAAAACAGTTTCTTGTCGTATAACCTGAAGTTAAAATGTATTTAGGTATTTATCTCCAGAACAATTGGCCTGAAATTGCACAACCTTTTAAGTTGTATTCGCCTCTAGTTCCCGATAATCACGCGAATACTGCATTAGTTGACCAAAGTGTATATTTGTTATGTTAGGAAAGGAGAATAATCTATCGATATAAGATTAACTGCTGTAAATGGGGAATGGTAAAAGAGACAAAATGTACAGCAAGGTGATTGGTAATGAAATCAAAACGAGAGTTGCGGATGCTAATGTTTCTGCACTGAATCATAAATACGACCAAGTTGTCTCCAATCCCGGTGTAGGCAGGCACATTTTTCTCCCTTCGTTTAATCAAAATATATATATGCCAGAACCAAGCTTTCGAATTTACTCAAGCTAAAATCAATTGTGAGTAATATGTAGATAAAAAAGATGCTAATTTAGCGTCCCTGTGTCCGTGGTTTATGAAGTTATAAAATCGCCGTCTTTACTGGGTAAGAATTCGAGACTCCCTTCGTTTAATCAAAATATATATGTATATATATATATATATCAGAATCTAAAGTGAATGCAAAGTTTCGACACTGCACGAGATGTTAAAGAAGTTTTAAATATTTCTAACTCAAGATAATCGGATGAAATGACTTCTTGATTTTCTATACCGGTTTGAATTCTATGCTGGTTCTGAAAAACGACTGTTCACACCAAAGCTTTCTAAACGGAATTTAAGCCGGTTTAGGTTCGCACTCATCTTATGCGTCGTTTCACACGTGCAAAGTTAAACCACCTTTAGCCACTTTTGCATTTAACCCGGCTTAAACATTGCCGTATAAACGGGATCTTATTTTATCGCTTGTAAGTTGTGACGATCAACAAACCCCTCTTTCAGATTACCGTTATAAATTGTAGGCGGTCATTTTACTACATAACACAGCTGTTACGTCATTTGTCTACATGCGATGAACAACGTCATTCTATTTCTAACCACGTTCGGAATAACGTCCCATTTTTCCGAACTCACCGAGATTGAGGTTCTCTTAAAAATGCTATAATATTGCTCTTGTGAATTGTTCAAGGATAGCCCACTCAATCCTTCCCGTCTTGTGGGTTGTCAGTCACTTCAGCAATACTTTTGGTTTATGTCCCCTATTTCTGTTAGTACTGAAGTCAATGATATGTCTTTGTAAACTCTCTAGATAGGCCAATAATTGATTTACCTAAGACAGCTATCTAAAAAAAACTGTTTCATTTAAGAGTTTCGGTGTAGCTTAACGAAAACATCCAGTCAGGGTGTCACCTGTTGCAGTGTGAGTGTCGATCGCCTGTCCCTAGAATTAAACAACTAACGAAACAGACTCAAAGACTAATCACTGATGTGCGAGTGTTAAACATTATAGAATACCATTGAGTCAATAACTTTTGGCATAATATTCACCGAGTTACAATTTTTTCATGTAGCTTTATCTTGTTTTTGCAGATGGCCTCGTTCGTGCCGAGAAGCGTTATTTGCGCAAGTGCCGTTTTTGTAGTTGTTCCAGTTTTTTGAGTTTGCTTCGTTTAAGAGATAATGTTGAACTACATGTATGCGATCTAAAATTAAAAACTAAGTCAAATAAATGAATGGGAATTGTTTTCAGTAGCGTTCGTCTCACATTGCACGATTGTGTTGTTTCGGTGTTTTTCGGTCTGTCGAGTTCCCTCTTAACGATATAAATATAAATCTGTTTTATACATATAAAAATAGCCCTTTGAGTAACTCTTACGTTTAGTATGTTTTGAGTTGACATACGGTTTGAAAAAATCAGGTTTTTAGTACCAGGTGAATATGTAGGCCTAAAAGCGGCTCTTTGCTGTTGTTGTTTTGCTTCAGGACAGAACCCTCACTAATGGATGCAGTAGGGGGACAGCCACGACTGGATGATAAATCTCCTTGTTTTTCAACAATGGTGACACTTCTGCTTTTAACAATTACTAATCAACGGCTCTACTAATTCGAATGCAAGTGCAAAACAGATCGTTGTCGTTGAAAATATACAACAAAAGTAATGAGTGTAGGTCGAAAATCAGTCGTCTGAACATTTAAATGTCAGGTCAAGAAAGATTGCAGTTTTAATAGAACATACGGTTGAAGTTCAATCATATCAATCGAATAGGCTTTAAAAGTCAGTCGTCCCTATGTACCCGTTATTTTACAATATTTAAAATAGTCTCACTTACGTCACTCACTTGCTATATTTCTTTTCTTCTTTAAGTTCAGCTACAGGGAAATAGCTCATTGAGTTTTCAATTCAGTCTTAAAATCTGGAACTCAAATGAAGGCAAGGATGGAATCTCTTCCGAGCATTGAGTAGGTATTCAGTGTATAAAGGTGGAGTTTTGTGCAATACAATTTGTTTTCTGTTCGATAAAAAAGGAAATAAATCACAGATTTGCAATAACGACTTTTGCGGGCGGATGATCGGAAGTTAGCATTTATATAACGACGGTGTATCCACGGCGTTTGCCCTACTAACAGAAACGGGAAATATTTTGTTATGTAGAAAAATTACACCAGTTTGTCTATACTTGAAACATACTATCACCACATCAAGATAAGAGAATGTGTATTTCTTCTCCGGTGTGTTTATCTCACGGAAATTCCAAAGGCTATTATTGAAATGACTTAATTGATTCCTTAAAGCGGCGCCTAATTGTATTTCATGTATATATCGGCGATTGACACTCAAAAAACGTGATGTATTTTGCTTTGTAGAAAATTGATATAACTCCAGCGAAAAGTGAAGCAGTATGTCTATACTACAAACAGTATTTCAAAATATCAAGATAAGAGAATACATCTTTTTTTCTTCTCGGGTGTGTTTATCTCACGGAAATTCCGAAACCTTAATGGTAAAAAATGCAATCATGGAAGTAACTTAATTGATTTTTTGGTGAGTAATTACAGCAGTTCGTTTCATGTTGTCTCGACTGAGCCGTCAGTAGACGACTTTTTCTCCTGCACTTAATTTGATGTCTGGTCTGATTACTGAGGTGTTGCCTTAGCGCGGATAACGAATTAACGCGAGCCTGGACCAAAATCTAAGTTCAAATGGCAATAAATGAACCCATAAAAAATATATATTTTTCAGAATTGCCACTAAAATTCGATAAAATATAGCGTAACAAGAATATGCAACGAGTACGAAAGTTAGAGTGGATCGAAAGACAGATGGAAAACTAGAGAAGCGTTTCATTTTTACACTTTGAATTGTTCTGTGTCAGAGACCTTCGCTTCCAATATGACGTTATATGACGTGTGTCCTTTTACCACACAACATCATTTATCAAGATTTAACTATCGTCATTATATTTCACGTCGTTAAACTCGCCGTGTTTGAAATGCCAAAAAGTAGAAACGCACAGAGTTTGCGTCTATACGACAGCTTTACGCGGGTGCTTAATTAAAAAGGAATACTTTTAATTCCTATTATTCTTATAAACACTCAACCATTAAAAAGAAAATGGGAATTGTTTTCAGCGTTTGAAAAGGGGCGTTCGTCACACCTTGAACCATATTGCTATCTAAGGCTATAATAATTTCCACGAGTTCCCGTTCAATTAGTTGGCTGCTGAGGCGATTCAAGTACCTAATGAAACAGATTAAGGAAATCGATCGTTGTAAAAGTATGTAGTTCAACGAGAATGTCCGGTCGAGTTAAGACAATTTGCCAATCGAAATAGGCTATGAAAGTCGATCTACCCGATGTTCAAATGTCTACCAGTCATAAGACATTATTTGCTTTGGGCTAGCCGCTGGCTTATTTCATTTTAATTTAAGGCTAAACTATAGGTTTTAAACCAATATGATGGTGTGCCGATCAAATACGCGTCGATTTATATTCTGATGTATTTTATGCAACAAAGATTGATGCCTATTTTACATGTACGGCAGTATGCCAACAGTTTCGACACAAAAGCTATATCACCCTTTCCCTAAAAATCCTATAACGTTTTTTCGATGGAACCTTTTAGGATTTTTATCCCATGGGCATATTATGCCGTAGGGATATTGTCATCACGACGTCCACCTGTCTGTCTGTCCGTATAGAGGGCGTGAACAAGATGTAAACAATACCGCTTGACGCAGGATTTTCAAATTGTGAAAACCCATTGTTCTTACCTTACACTAAACTCCCGTTTAAAATGGGACCGTTCCATTCAAATTACTGGTTTCCATGGCAACAAAATGAAACATAATAATACTAATAATTGATTACCAGACAATGTGAACATGGTTAAAACCATACGGCTTAACGCAGGGTATTCAAATTTTGGAAACACATTTGTCTGACACTTTACTAGATTCCTATTAAAAATGGGGTTATTCCAGTGAAATGTTATGTCTATCTGTCCGTATATTTGTATAGAGGGTATGAACAAGATAAAAATGACACCACTTAACATGGGTTTTCAAATTTTGGAAACATATTTTTCTTACACTAAACAATATTCCTGTTTAAAATGGGGTCTTTCCAACCAAATTGATGGTTTCCATGGCAACTTCATGATAATTTTAGTATTACCAAATTATAATCATACCCCTTAACACAGGTTTCTAAAATTTTCGAAATACAGTGTATGCCCTTGAGTAGTACGTTAAACCCCAATCAAACAAACAAGAAACACATTGGTGTTACACTCAACTACATTGCTATTTAAAATGGGGTCCTTCCAATCAACTTCTGGTTGGATAACCGTAAGATTAAACTATTTCCATGATTTAAGCCGAGTTGCAGAGGATATGGTGACTGTTTTAGATTGTTTCTCCTTAACCCCCAGCATTCTGATGGGATTAAGTGAGCCACACTCACCTCTTGTTTAATTATCTTATAGGATTGAAAATTCTTATATGGAATGTGCAAAATCCTACACAATCTTAAAAGATTTCTTTAAAAGCCCTCCGTGGAGAAATTCATCAGTTCAAAAGCAATGTTTGATTACAGGAATTGAACATTTAAATGTAGCTTGCGGTTGGGGTGAGCTCCCTATTGACCTTATGCTCACAGCACTAAGGGACATCAAGAAGTGGATATTTTTGTTATGGCATTGTATCACATATTATAATTGTCGTATACTATCTTTGTTCGTTTCTATTGGCGTCGCGAGTGGTTCCTTCCATCCATTTACCTTGCACGCCGTCATATGAGTGACATGACCTCAAGGCACGCTCTCATGGCGTGATTTCCATGACAAATCTTATAGGATTTAGCCAAATAATATAGGATACTTTACCAACAATAATATTGGATCATATAGGATTATATAAAAACAGCTCATAGGATTTTGTCCAAAGTCCTATTGGATCGTATGTGAATTTTTGCAACGGTTTAAGCATTCAACTGAGTACAACCGTCAGAAGTACTCTGAACACTAAAATCGCATGCAACTGGATTCAAATTCAACCAATTGTGAACGAGTCGAAAGACAAAGTCGTATGGTCGCGACCAATCAACAGGCTACCAATTAGTTAGGGGCGATTTCTGCGAGTATTTTCCCAGACAATGTCGTCCAGCCTAAATACAGAAGAAGCACAGTGCTTTATAAACCATTTCTGCATAGATCGTGTTATATGATATATTTAGTTAAATTCAGGAATAAGGTGTTCTACAGTAACAAATATTATATTAATAACTTCGTTTTTAATTCGATAGCACCAAATCTCTTGGTGCGGGAATGAGGTTGTCTTCCTTTTTTCATTTCGGAAGATTTTTGTGGTGTATTTCACAGTGGGTTATTATGTAAACTTTGCAGTTTGAGTATGGAATGGAATCTTTTTAATCTAATTTACCAGCTATCTAAACAATGTGTTGAGATCAACGGTTTAAGATCAAACGTCAATGGACTACCGGCAGTGGTACCCAAAGGGCACCTTCTTGGGCCAACTGCCTTTTATTAAATATATAAATGATCTTATCAACACAATAATTAATAGCGTTTGTCTCTGTCAAGATAATACCAGTCATTTTATATTAGTTATTATATTGATCAGGATATTAAGTCAATATGACAGTCTGCACGTTCTTGTCAATACCAGAGACACATTATAATTATAATTTCCCTGTATCCGTCAGTTGCCATCAATGCATATCAATTTTAAGGGTAACTATATTTTTCTGATAAAAGTTCAATCTCCATAGAACTTCAACAAATCACATTGACCTTTTGTATAACATAAAAATATCCCTATTTATGTGGGTTATCTATCGAATGCCGCGTTAATATCTAGAAATAATGTATAAAATCTTTATTCGACCTTCTTGGGAATGTGCCGATATAGCCAGGGACAAAACAGATTACCGAAAAAATCAGTAGCAATTTCTCCAAAAGGACTATCTCGTCTTCTTCACTTCTTCCGTTCACCTCTATACAAGTTTCGTGAATTTCAACAAGATCAATGTGGAACTATATAAAAGAAATACAGAAACAAAAGCTTCAAATATCCGTATCTAACTTCAACCCTGGGTACAATTCCTTCTATTGGCTAATCGTTTGACCAGCTACTATTCATGACTGGATCTGAAACAAAATATAAAAATATTCCAAATCAATTTTTAGTCCAAAATTGTCCAGATTTCTATCATAAATATACCTCCATCACGTCCGTCATTACATATCGAGCGAGAAACGGTTCTTATTTACTTTTAGCAGATATAGTTAATAATTAAATACCTGATTCTCTGATGTGCAGTTCTGTATTTGCATCTGCAACAGCTGGCCGTTAGCTTTATCATTCTATTTAATCACCAACGGCAATGCCAATGTACGACCATTCTGCTGTGCGCTTCTGCTGCAATTTTAAGACCACAAAATACTGCTATTGTAATTTATGAAAGGAGGGTGCTGTACTTTTCTGCCCCTTACTTTTTTTTTTCGTTTAAACGTTTGTCGATCTGGAAACATTCTTATACAAGTCCTTTTTGTTTTATAATTTCACTCCAAAATACCCAAGTACATATACTCTCCCAAAAAAGAAACGCAACCTCACAAACACAATTTAAAACATGAATTCTTTCACAGATTGGCGCGATTGTGACATGACGGCATAATCATGTAGTAATGTAAATGTCCGATAATTAAATTTAAGCACCTGATACTGGCTGTTGATCACACGTGACTTTTGGGTCCGCCTTTGTGTAACGCTACACGAAGAAGGCGTAGGGAAAAACGTAGGGCATTAGCACTAATCATTAAGCGAGTTTAATGGGTATAATAGACACATAGCCGTTCAATTGAATTCAGTCGTTAAATTGTTTCTCAAACCTGATACCATATGCCAAAACTAGACGCAGCTACTCGGAACGTCGTCATTGGTCGTCTCCTGGCCGGTGAATCACAGAATTATCATGTCCACTGGAGCACGATTTACAGGCTGTTCCAACAGTACCAGCATTCCGGTTCAAAAGCTGGCCATCAACGTTCTGGTCAACCCAGGGTCACAACAGCAGCCCAAGATTGCTGCATCCGGTTACTTCATCTGCGAAACGGGGCCATAACAGCAACATAAACCGCATCAAATGTCACAGGTCTCCGGAGAATATCAGCACAGACCGTCAGAAACCGTCTCCGTTAAAAAGGTTAAAACGGTTTAAGCGCCAGACATCCTTACTTTGATATAGCACTGAGACAACATCATCGACGTGCAAGGGTCCGATGGTGCAACAGATTAAGAGACTAGAACCTTAGAAACTGGAGGCGAGTCTGGTTTAATGATGAATCCATATTCAAGCTGCCGAGAAGAGATTGTCGTGCACGTGTCTATTGACGCCGGAATGAGAAGTTCGCAAGAAACTGCGTCTTTGAAGTCGACAATTTCGGCAGAGAAAGTGTGATGATGTGGGATACCATATCCTGCGGCCGAAAACTCAACTGGTGCACATCCCTGGCATCCTCGACAACGCCGCTCGATACAGAGAGGAGGTTTGACATATGCTGACCATAATAGACCACCGTACAGAAGTTTTTCAGCACGACAATGCTCGGCCGCACACAGCTCGAGCTACTGTTGAGTTTCTAAATAACCAGAACGCAACAATGTTGCCCAGGCTATCAAAATCACCAGATTTGAACCCACTAGATCAGTTTTGAGATGATTTGGATAGACGTTTGCGCAGTCGATATCTAGCGCCGCAAAATCTGTAAGAACTGCAGCAGACTCTTGAACAAGATTGGAGGAACATTCCGCAAAACTGTATTCGTCGATTGATCATGTCTATGCCGAGACGGGTTAGTGCTGTGTTACAGGTTAATAGTGGGCACAATAGATATTGACTTTGCATTGGCGTCATCTGAACGCTATGGACATTAATGTGATCAATTTTTATATTTTAATGAACTTTAAAATCTGAACAACCAATGTGCTTTATTACAATGTAATGTGATGCTTATTTCTTATTTAAAATGAAGTTGAAAATCATATTTGGATAAAAAAAAACTGAATGTTGCATTTCTTTTTTGGGAGAGTGCAGTATACCCTTCCATTAAAATATATTCATTTATTTGATGTTAGATCAACAGGATTATATCTCAACTATATCTCATTGACCAGCATTCTTGTGGGATTAAAACTTTGTAGTTAACCAACTCAGAAACCAACGACCTTCATCTGGATGCAGGTTAGTATCGAACCCGTGACCCCAAAGGCGAGGGATATATGTTAACCGGGAGCACCACTCCCTACAGTATACACTTTATACCTTCGCCACGGAGGATCTGGTAAGGGTATATTGACAGAGAAACATGTTTAAAAAAAAAACAGAAACTTTCTTTTATCTGATATTGGATCTGTTTAATAACTCTGGTAGTGTAAAACAAAGCAATATATCAGCTTATATAAGTTTATTATCTTATGTAGACACTTCGCTAAGGGGTATTTACCTCTGCCATGTAATAGCGATATTAGAACACACATCACGTGCTTTAAGAGAGAAACATAAGCTGTTTTATGTAATATTCGTATTGGCGTCACTGTGGATGCAACATAATTAAGTAAAATAAAACAGTGCTTCCTGAAAACAACAATGATTTCTCTGGCCGTCTCGGTTTGGATCGTAGTTGCCTTGTCCATGGTAAACGGGAACAAAACAGAACAAGGTTAGTACCCATTGCACACTTATACAAAAATATTGCTCGAGTGGAACAATTTAAGGTTCTTCAGTCAGTGCTCTGGTGGAACCTTTTACGGTTCTGTATGGAACCCACATAGCAACTGTTCTTAGTATTTTTGTCGTAAGGATTCTATATGGAACCATCCTCGTTTCTAAAAAAACTATTATTCTATGAGTGTACTAGGGAAGATCAGAATTAAAAGTAAAATTGGTCGTATCAACCTGTCAGTACTTCCTTTATGGTTAATTTGTGTAAATGCATATCGGATATCGGAAGAGAAACTTGACTTTCAAATAATACCGTACGCCTTAACACTTACCGAATTTTTTTGTTTACAAATTAAAAAAAAAAACAGCTTCCAATCGAATTCGTGTCTTGGGTAAAATGTAGCTCCAATGGCGTCATCATACCAACACAAGATTAGACAGCACATGGATAACTCAGTTATAGGATAAATATTTTGATAGATAAAACTACTATATGGTCACTGATTGTTTGATTTTCCAATCGTTTGACGGCGGGATCTCATGTAAAATTAACAGGAATTATATTGTGCACAACAAAATATTTTAAATCATGTGTAGCCTATATGGATGGATGATTAAATGGCTGAAAAAATATCGCACACTTATTCGACCAATTTGTGCATTCGACTCTTATGGCATACCACAGCGGAAACAATATTCAAGCCTAAAGGAACTTTATTTTCTGTTCACAATAACAATAAAACCGACTTCGCAAAACATTTGAACAGAAATGCGATAGTTTGTCCAAGAAAATAATTAGTTTTATGGTCCAATATTTTTTTATTGGTCTGCACGTGATCACTCACACTTGTGCCCCCCCCCCTCCCCCCCCCCTCCAGCAAAACAAAACCCCAACAAATTTGCGGAGTGTAGCAAGAAACGGCCATGAAGCTTTACGTTTGCTGATCTTATACCAGGTAGGCATTTGTCACATAAGTTAAAGTTTCGTAATAAACATTTGGGATATAAATACAATGTTGAACCGTAAAATAGTATTGAATCACAACTCTTCGACCAAATGCATATCTTTGGCCTTAAATCATTATTTGTATTAAAAATTATCGTAGTTTTAGGCAGGGTCAGCTATTGTTGTACAATCTACAAGAAATGTTTTATTTCTTATTTTCTTTTTGTTAGCTTAAATTTAAAAAGTTTATTTTAGGTTAAACTTGGTCATTTTTTAATTTTACGCCTCATACACTGACAAAGGACACAAGGTGTGATAGCTGACCCCAACGGTCCCTGCTTATTGGCAATACAGCATGGCATTTTCTTATACAATTGGCACAGCAGACGACCTGATATTTGCTCTACTGCCAGGCTAAGTACCAATCAGCAAAAAAAATGTCTCGGAAAAGATTGAATGACTGGTGTCTGACGCCGTTCCAAGAACGAGACAGTTACTGAATGTTTAAGGATTGTTTGATCTATATATTGGTTTATGGGCAATTTTACGTGGAATGCATCGAAAGAAAATGACTATGTTAACCAAAGTATTAAAATCCTGTGGTTGTAGAATGGTTCACAGCCTTAGGGCAAATGCTTAACAACTTGACGACGGCCTACAACTCAATGGACATCATAGGTATGAGAGAGTTGCGGAGCAAAAACGTCCATCGGTTTCCGCCAGGAGAAAAGCAAATCATTGGCTTCGATGGTGAGTTTAAATACCTGAATATACAAGAATATATCTTACCTTTAATAAATCCGATCAGGCCAGTGTAATGAATTAACACCAGTCTGAATGTTTTTGAATCAATCCACATAATTACATATATAATCGAGGCAATTCATTACAGACCAATTGTAACTGTAATCATAATTGTAACGAATTGCTTGTTTGTGGTGAAATCTCTCAATTAGCAGTCCAAAAAGGTATGCACGTTAATTGTTGTATTTTAGGGTTTTGCCTTTTTGTTGTTGCGGCTGTTTCGAAGACAAGTGCAGTGTATATTTGAGTGATTATATAATCAGCTTTTACCATTTCCACTTCACAGATGTGGTTGTCACTCACGAAGGTAGATTAATAAATAAACTCGACAGTATTCGGTGGCATTGTGGCAATCAAGTAGTCATTGAGGTTTCTTACACCTTTGAGACGAAACAAAACAAAACACTCTTGGGCAAGTAAGTTAACCTACACTGTCTCCGGTGTCCATTGAAAGAGAAATGAGAAGTAGTATATTTAATGGCTAACTGTGAGATTATTTTGCTAAGTAATTTAGGTCATATCGGACCAAGAGCCCACTCAACCGCGAGTTGCATATAAATAAACTGGGGTGGGGACATATTCCAGCAATACCAAAGATAGGACAAACTGTAAATCAGTACTAAAAAATAGGATTTCGCTAGATTGTATTTCCATCTAGGTTTTCATGACCACCACCTGCAATTCATAATTGTAATGTAAAAGCCTACTACCCTGTATATCAACCTAAGTTTACTTTCTTTCTTTTTCTATAGAGAAAAACCTCTATAGATGAGAATAGTCTAAATATGGAGCTGTTAATTTGGAGTTTAATGGGTATAATAGACACATAGCCGTTCAATTGAATTCAGTCGTTAAATTGTTTCTCAAACCTGATACCAT